>CM017555.1:95540360-95680360 GCA_007844125.1 Sinonovacula constricta
TCGCCTGTGTCAAATGTATAACAAAACTATGACACCTGTTTGGGGTATTTGTGCATACTTTCTGCCGAGCCCCACATGTTATTCTCGGAAAAGGCGATTTTGAACACAACGTCAATTATAAGATATACATTACGTTTATAACCACTCTAAATGTTTTTTCTTTCTAATGGGATTTCACGTCGATGTCAGAGCAGATTAACCGAATAATGCTATAACATGATCGCGGTAACGTGGTTTTCTTAGTTTAAAACTAGCTGACTGTTCAGCGTGGCTTAGATAGGAAATGCATGTCTGTAATGACGATGTTATGCTTCAATTTTCGCATAGATGTATAACATCAATGAACAATGTTGCATCCCTTCAGATAACAATAATTTGCTTTGTTGATTTAGGGAAGAACTTTGGTTCTTTAGTGGTTTTTCATACTACGATTCCTTTTTACATGCTGGTCCAGTGAAGTTGTAATGATTTCTGCGTTCTTAATATAAATCAAAACACAACATCTCCTAAGAAACTGTGCATATCGTCAAATGTCCACAAATTGGAGACTGGAATATGTTCTTATTTCATTTTTAATATGATTAACGTCACTGCTTGCTAAGCAGCACCATTGCATTTCCCCGACCCATGCAGCAGTTGAATTAATGCTGCGGTCATTAAAGATCACCGATTCTTAGATAACGCCAAAATAAGTTTATTAAAATAAATCAAAATTCAATTTAAATCTGTTACTTATTGTTTCTTTTAAAAGGAACTAAGGTTCTATAAAATATGCCAGGCTTCACCATGGTATTGTACTGAAGATGTCTGTTTGTCTTCGGGCTTTCTACCATTTGCATCCACTTCAAGGATGGTCCATTCACGTGAAGGCAAACAAAGCACCAATAGATACCAATGTCAGATTACAATTACTATTTTTCTTCTTGCTAATGACTTGTAACGCAATCCCTGGAGCGAATTCCCAGCCGAATCCTTCTTAATTAACATACCACTGTATGCATGCACTTCATTTTGTCTTTGAAGGTTACAAAGAAACAACATTTGCACTCGAATTACGGGTTTAAATGGTAGACATACAAGTAAGGTTTTTGTTGTTCCGCGAATACTTTAAAATTGTTATTAACAAACCGTTACCCTGATTAAAACTGTTCTGTTTTGTAAAGAAATTTTAAACAGTCATAATAAATTAATCGCACAACGAGTGCGCATCCAACCTTTACTTCTTAAGGATTGCATTGCAATTATAATGATTTCACTATACAATGTCAATCATATGACAGTCTCATACTAAGAGAATTAAGTCAGTTATCACATAAGAGCTTGTTGTTAAAGGTATTATCCGACTATGTATCTATAGCAGATGGTGTAACAGTATTTTCCCACGGTTTCTGTAAATATATGTATAAGTTCTGGACTCATACTGTATTCTAAGTAAAGACAATTTGGAACACTCCCTTTATTGTAAGACACAACAAATTACGAAATAAATCACTCTAACGGTTCATTCTTTCTTATCTATAAAAAACCGATAGTGATATCTGCCAAAAATAGACATTGACTTCATCGGACTGCCCAGATGACGATATAAAGTGATCTAATAAGTAAGATGGTTTTCTTAATTTAAATATAGCTATCTTTGCAGCGTGGCTCAGATAGGAAATACCTGTTTGTAATGACGAGATGGGATTTATGATTGACTGTTCACACAGATCTAAGGCATTATTGAACAGCATTTCGCTGGATCTTTTCATCTAACCATGATTTATTTGGATATTTGAGAAAAAGAAATGAACAACACTGCAGGATATCACCATTTATTTGTAAGTCTAATGTTATGCTATTTTACTGCTTCACAATAAGTAGAAAGTACATGCTTCCTGTGAATCGGGCATACATTATAAACCTTTACATATATTTGATTACTGTATTCAGCTCTATTAGTACTATTAGCTCTATTTGTCTATCGTGACAAACATCATTTTACTTTGACCGTTGGTTTGATTCACGTAAACCTATAGTTTTTATTTTATATAACACTTCAATTAATAGTAGCACGTTCAAGAAGATGGTATGCAAGAATCTATTAGTTTTTTAATTGCTTCAACGTTACCACAATAAGACTATAAATCGCACTACTCAAATTGAGGAACGAGAAACTAACAGTAAAGTGTTTTTTAGACTGCGACCACTCTTGACCACTCCAAGCAATTTTATCATCATTTAGATATAATGTTACTGTGTCTTTTTTGTTTTTCTGATTTTTTTCTGGCTCTGTTAACTTATTCTTTGGGAAAATGCTGTTTGCAAAAATATGTAGATACAAAGCAAATAGCGTTATATTTTATCTTAGTCATTCCTGTAGTCATACAAGCGTCTTTTCATAGGGCACAATAATTAGACCTTTGATGTTCTTTCAAACATTCATAATGCAAGACATAAACATACACATATTTGATTATTGTCGAACTAATGCATACAGCATCTTAATTATAACAATTCTTAGCTTAGAACAACTATTTACCTACATCTTATGATTATATTTATCTGTCATATTACCTATGTACCATGGTAAAATGCATGTGCCTGTTAAATGGTTTAAAATTAACAATTTTATCGATTATGGATACATCCTTCATTTCGAATGGAAAGAGATAATCAACAGTTCTCCTCCTCTCAATCACCCAGTAAACATTTAAACTGTGACACTTAAATGCAGATGTCATGCATTCCATATTATATGTACAGTATATCGAAAAAATAGTACGTAACGATTGTTTTTAGAATTATTTTATTTTACTTCATGTCGAACACATCCTTCAGTAATGGTTTCAAAACTCGATATAATTGACTTCATAATTGTCTATTATGTGTCAAGGTGAAATATGCAGATTTACAGCAACCTTCACATCTGTCAATAAAATAACCCTTTTAAAATGAACAACCAAATTTTGTGTAGAAACAATACAAAGATCATGTAAATATTATGACTACCTATTTTAAAATCTAAAAGAAATGACAAATGAAGAAACGTGTAAGTTAATGTAAAAGTGACAAAACAAATTGGGACAAGAAATAACACAAATAGAGACACCACAACAGTTACCGAGGTATATCGTTCAAGATCGACTGGGATGCTTAGACCGGATTAATGCTATTTTCTATTCGCACATTTAATGAGGTATCACCATCTGCACACAACAAACACATTCGAAGCAAAACAGCCCAATTAATAACGCCGTATTATCAAAGAAGTGACGTCATTTAAAACAAAATTTTAAAGGTTGGAGAGCTCCACAAACATGTTTGAAACACCCCAGTCGGTCCTTTTGCCGACTGACCGTTCCACGGCGGTAACTGCTGGTTTTTCTTTGTGTATGTTTTGTCTCGTCTCTGTGTTTTTTATCACATTTACATTTGCCTTTGCACGAATTAAAGAAAAGCATTAATCTCTCTTTTAATAAGTAAAATACTAATGTCTACCCTTGAAAAATATCCACAACACTACCAGCCAAACGCATATTGGACACATGAATAAATCAAGTTGCAAAGAAGACGCCTTGCTGATGAATATACCTGTACCGCAACAACAAGATTTAATCTGATTTGAAATTCTTCAACACGACTTCAATTACATACCAGACAGAGAGGCGACATGTGGCATTAATTTCCATCGCCATAAATGTAGTTTTATCCAATAACCTGATATAAAACGTAATTTGTAAAAACAGTTTATCACAAGGATATACCGACATGCATACAGTCACAAATGTATATGATTCATCAATTATAAAATTATACTAATACAAAAGGAGTTGTCCACAAATGAAAGTTGCTAAGAATAATAGAATCCGCACAAGAAATTTTGCTAAAAACGTAACAAAGGGCAACAACTCCGTAACAAACAACTTAATCGGAGTTATCTCACATGTACGTACAACATCAATATCAGAACAATTAACAAGGGAGTGTGGAAGCGCACCAAACCACGATTGGACTCTGTGCGTATTATTTTTTTAATTTTAGAAACTTTAAAAACAAAATCCCAAGCCTACCTTACTTTATTACAACGTTCTCTTTTTACCACCATTAACTGCTTAAGATCAGCATCAAAAGAACTGAATACAAGATTAAAAGTGCATGGATAAACAATAAGATCTGGTTCTGCCTGTAATCACACAATGATAACACACTAAGTGTTGTAGTAGTAGTTGACCGGTCACCTGATATGGGACATCAATGAAAGGGATAAGTCAAATAGAAATGAACATTAATCAACATGTGGAAACTGCAAAAAACAACTCATTCACTCAAAACCACGACTGATTATTTCAAATATCTACTCCTACCTACATACACATACATATATATATACACATGCATATATGCCTGATATAAAAATACATGTACTTATTTTCTTCCTTCGTACAAAACCCACTTGGAAGATGCTGAGGCTCTTACCGTGGCATCATAGCGGTGGACCTCAATCAACTTCCATTTTGAAAACACACACACACACACACACACACACACACACACCCGCCACCCCAGTTTTAAAAATAATATTATAGATGTTGATCTTTGGTAACTGGGACTCCGTGTATCCTTGTACTGCCACAGTAACAAGGACAATCTATTGCTTAGATGGTAGAAACGAAACCGGTGGTCATCTTGCTCTCTTTCCACTTTAATTTAAAAGTTTAAATACAAAATGGGATCACTTCTTATTGTAACTTTTTCTGACTATCTTTTTTATCTTTCTTTCTCTTTTTCTTTCTTAATGCACCGTCTCAGATTTGTCTAGTTAGACATATCAACATGTCATATAGTTGTACATGTATATGAGTGAGTACGTATCTCAAAACAAGAAACTTAGTATGTACGGGTATAATTGTGCTTTTTTCAATGTCTGTTCATAAGCTATGTTACAATTTAAAGTGCCTTTGATAGGAGTCATGGTAAATATGCGATCGGTTCAATGTAGTACAATTTGACTTGTTCTGGTGCGTATTACATTTCAATCCAATTTTCCTGTGCTGTATTTGTGACGTCTACTTGTTGACAACATTGCCAAGTTAATGTCATAAATCAGATTGCCAGTCATTATCAGATCATAAATAGCCTCACCCGTCTGGAAATCCATCATGGCTATACCTCACACCAAGGGATGTCCATTGCAATACATAATATCAGTGAGAGATTATTATGACAGAGCATACTTTCCACAAGATATATACCTGTTTCTCATTAAGTCCTGCCAATATCGATTGATTGGATAAACATCATTTTATTAGGACTTGGTGGATGGCATGCTTACATACAATTATGTGTTGGCATATAAACTGTTGTTCGCTGTTTACGTCCAACAACAAATTAATCAGTTAATGTGTGTTGACATCGCATACTACAGTTTTAAGCAGTTGGAACGAAGAGGAAGCAAAAATGTGTTTTGTCTACTCGAATAAGGGTAATTAACCGTTTAATTTGAGACCAGTGCCATCCAACCGTGACCTTATTTAATACACAAAGGACATGGCATCCGGACATAGTAACAACAATATATACTCGTACATTCTGCCTTAAACATTTTTATATTAAACATGTTATGCCAAAAAGTGTTTAAAAGATAAAAAGTATATTAATAATTTTTTTAATTAATTAATTAATTAACTTATTAATGAATTAAACTAATTTTAATATAATTTAATTTAATAAACAATTAAACGTTTAATATAGTATTTTATTTTTCAAACATGAACTTGTATTGCATCAAATTATTTTATTAACACCTTGCAGATTTCAAAAGTCATACGCTTGATACAGAGATAAACATACATTTTGATAAGGTTTAAACATTGAAATACTGACAATTACACAATAGTCACCAAACAACATGGAGGATCTGGTAAGTATTATAGTAAGAATTAGCATAAAAATGGTTGTAATACATGTTACCTTTATATTGTATTAGACTCAACACACTGTGTATTGGTTAGTTTAACTATAGTTCATAATGCGGAAAATCAACGTCGAAATTTTCACATACACGCAAGTTCTGCCTAATTGTATATTTTCAAGTTGGAACACTGGTCTTTTCCATTTCGTTCTTGTTGGCTCTAACCGGTGTCAGGTGACCATAACGAGTAAATGTACAATGACAAAAATTCATTTTCTTTCTCATAAAAATAGAAAAAAAGATCATTATCAGTTATAGTAATGGAACATAGTTTCTCCTTTCTACAAAGTGGCAGCATTAACTTTTTATTTTCAACAGTGCATATATATCTGTCAATCTTTGAAAAGCATCTCGATTATTCGTTGCCTTTACCTTGTATTTTAAGAGTTCAGCAGGAAAACTGTAAATAGTTTTGCGTTTATTGAGTAAACCATTGCTACAGATCCATAGGAGAAAGTGCAAACGTCATTGAACAGCACTTTTATTTTAGTTTTGTTACAATTTTCCAAACAAATGTAAGAAGGGACATGGGCTTAAATCAAGTTTAGTGCGAAAACAACGAAGGCACGCACATCTTTACTTAATATCTCTTTGCAAATTAAAAAGAATATATATAATTGCAAAATATACGCAAATGTTAAGATAAGCATTAAGGCAACATGTACATTTTACATTATCGTCAGTCAGCGAAAGGTTTCTCTGAGCAATAATGACGATAACACTATCTATACAGGGTGTAAGCGCCTGTTTAAATGTCTTTATATGTTCTTTAAAGAAACGGTTCGTTGAAAGAACTTATCTATAGAATAATCTGATACTGTAGGAGATTTTCAAAGGCATATTTAATCATGTTAGCAAGATTATCGTTTATAAACTTTACGTACTTAAAATCCAAAGATGTAGGTCACTTCGCCTTCTAAAATAAAAAATAAACTTTCAATCAAATAATAACATATTATTAAAGATTACGATCTTAGTTACGAGATAAAACGTGCATGTACGTCGGTATGAAATCCTACTTTTGTTTATGTGCGTTTTTGTATGTAAAATGACAAGAGTCCGTTCTCATCTTTTAGATAAGTTACAAATGGTTGAATTTGTGTAACCCTTTTAATTGTTAATCTAAAAGTTTATAATCATATCAGGGTATAATGCTTACTTGTGCTATTACAAACAGAAGAAAATGCTGTAGAGCTAATAAGTTCAATTGTTTATAATGTGAATTAATGTTACTGTTACAGTTTTTAGACAGTGCATGGCTTATTTGCACAGACTGCCAACTTAGGGACCTTCCATGAAAGTGTCTAAACAGTTGTCATGGTCTCTGAGGTTTACCATAAAGAGGTTGTAATGCGACCTGTGATTGCCAATTCGTATTTGTTCTTTAGATTAACGTGTCAGGGTAGCCCAGTTTGAAGAGCGGATGTCTCATATATGATCCGTACATGTACATGTGCGTCACGCCATGGTTAAGTACTAGGTTTTAAGTACTAGGGCACGACGAATGAGTGCCTTATTATTTAAAGTTGATATTTGTAGAGGCCATCTTCCGTTGGTTTCTCCGTTTGCTGAATGTGTCTTAACTCTCGCCTAATTGTTTTTGTCGCGTTTGTTAACTGGCACTGTAATCCTTTGTCTGGTGCTTTTTCGGTGTAGCTGCCTCTAATCCCTTTTGATCTTCTTAGGACTGCTGACGCAATGTAAACCTTGATAATTAAGGCGATCCGCATTGGCAGAATTTACCTATTACATATACATCGATACACTCATCTAAACAAGAAACACACAGATTACATAATGTCTCATACAGACACTGTGTACAAAGTTTCTTGCTTCCACTGTAGACTACGTTTCTCTGCAAGTGTAGCAAATATTAACTGCCTCACCACTTCACTACAAAAGTGTTTAAACTGAGATCGTTGAATAGAATCTACGTGTAGCTTGTCAGAACCTTCGTTGACTTATAAGAAGTAGTTTTATTATAAACTTGACAATTTTTGTTGTTGTTGTTTGCAGCGATTATTTAATAAATCCTAGTTTGCTATGACATGTTATTCCTTGTGAAAACGATAAGCTTTTCAAGTACTGTATTGGCAAAGTTCATTTAATGGGTTATATACAGAGTGCCTTAAATGATGTACAAACGTTGACACATTTTTTTTAGAGTAAGTCATCTATTGGTGTCTTGGTTGTTCGTGCTGATTTTGTTTTAGCAGAAACGATCAACAAACCGTTGAAATGTTGTTATGTTATGTTGCTGTTTTTCTCCCGATAATCGCAAGACTTTGTTAAGCTGCCAAACATAATTGATTCAAGGCAAGGCAAATTACGCAAATCATTTCCACTAAATAAAGAATTTACATTATACATGTTGTTTTCGCAGCTCAGTGAAGTTCCTGTCCGTGAAACATGTGTGTACAATGTATGATTTGGGCTCTTGTTGCCGTGGCGTTAGAAACGCTGGCTTATTTATCTGACTGTTCAGTCTCTTACCGCCTGGATTCGAGTCCCGGTCAGACCGAAGGACTTTATGAAGGAAGGTCTTACAGCTGACCTGGTGTACACCGGTGGTTCTACTCCGACAGTTTTCGACATTAATCTAGGTTTCTTTTCTCCAACAGACACAGCTGACCGCCGCTGACCATCATCGGGTAAATCTGAAATATTAAAAGCAATTAATGATCCTTCTTTGAAATACAATTGTTCGGTCTCCTGAGAAAAAGAACAAACCACCTGTATTGTCTGTTTAAATATGATTTCCTCTTACTGTGATATTATTGTGTTGTTGTTTTCTGGGGGTTCTTTTACAAATAGGACACATTTATAAATAAGACATATTTGTTTTTACTTTAAAGATAATTCAGTTATAATGAATCTGTGATTTCATACCCTCTGCACGTAGATGTTGAAATTATCTAAATTGAGCTCCAAATGTGAAGAAATAATTTGGCATATATACCATGTACAAGTTAATAACATCCAAACATGCTTCAGCGTATCATGTTAATAACGTTATAAATTTTCTCAAACTTAAATTCTGCAAAACTCTGTGAACACATTGACCATTTACTTTTTGTTAAATTAAAACACTTTAGCAATGAGTATTTTTTACTTCAATGTATCGAATTCAGGTAAGAATTGTAGTATGTATCACGTTTCATGTCCTGAACGTATTGAGAACTGGTCAAGCATTATGTTCCTGTGTAACCTTCTTTGTCGCTTGCTGGACCTTGTAAAGATTTATAAACGTAATATTTAGCACGGTAACAGATATAATGAAGAGCGTTTTGTTACGATGCGAAGGGTCCTTGGTTCGAGTCCCGGACTGGCTGCACATTTTTCTCCCTATGTTACAATGGCGCCCAATGTAAACGACCCGCGGTCTTTACGATACTGGAGCTTGAGAAAGTATTTTTGAGTTGTATGTAGAGCCTATCATCTGTGGAAATTCGAGGACGAATTTCAAGTTGCCTAGGTTGTATGTAGTCGGGTGATAGGGAGAAAATGTGTTAACCTTATATTAAACAAAATGCATGTTTTGTTTCATGAATAACAATACATATGACTGTGTGTATTTTTGTAGAAAAATGAAGACACGCAAGCAGTTGTTAATTGAATGTATCATTAAATGAATTCGTAGTACACATTTTTCTCTCTTGTAAACCTTGAACCTACATTGATTTTGTTTAAAAAACAACAGCTTTTTTGTACATTTAGATGTCTGCTCCTTTTTGGCAGATTGATTAGTTTCATGTGTTGTTGATTGAGTCAGCTGTCATAACCGCGTAGGCTAGAAATAGTTCTACACCTCTTAACTGATAAAGTGTATTTGCTGTGCGACAATTCGAAACTATCCACCAAATTAACTAACAAGTTTGTTGGTTGTAATAACATACATCGATGAAACACGCGGAGCATTTCAAGCTTTTTTCTAGGAGCAATTCATTTTATTAGTTTGGACGATTTAGTTAAAAAGAAGGCTGTCATCTTTTCCATTAAAAATTCCTACTCTAGGGGATAAACCAGACAAGATGGGATGACAGTTTTACAATCTTCGATTCATTTAGTCGACATTTATGAGTTTTATCTTTGCTCAATGAAATTGCGGTTTGCCTTGGAAACATGCTTATACACATACATGTATGTTCTCAACGATATATAAGGGCATGTTTTCATTTAAAACCCACCTGACACTATTGTGTATTTAACTGTTTTCATTGTATTTATTTTTAAAGGTCATGATTACATAATTAATGATTATATATTTTATTAAGCATAATATCAATATAAACAACATGTTTTATGTATTTAATGCTCATGTGCTACAGTGTAGTTCACATTTTAATATATGCTGTAGTTATAATTTGATGTCGCCTTAGTTTGTTGTTTGCATACAATTTTGTTTATCATAAACACGAGGAATATTCATCGTATCAAAGAATAATTATTATGAATCTTTTCTTCTTTTGTTAATAAATATCTGCAAATTGCTTTAGTTTAAATGCTCACATTAAGTCATATGTGGCAGAAAGAAATGTTAACGAATTAAGGCAGTATGATTGATATTCTCCTACACCGAACTTAACATTATTCTTCTATTAAGCAATGTTTGAGTTTTTTTTTTACTTTTGTTACATACCACCTACACAAATTTCAACTGTAGTAGTTTTAAGTGAGGGAGAACGCGTATGATTACATGTTAATATACATGTTAAATATAGGTGTGTTAAATATTTTTACAAATTTAATTATAAATGATACAAGATGTGAAAAATAAAATGAGCCAATTGAAGCATTATTTTGCCTTTTCTAGGTAAAAAATGACTTGAATAACACCATTTAGCACCATCAGTGTTTGACAACATTGAGGATCTGGTAAGTTTTATAGTAAGAATTAGCATAAAAATGGTTATAACACATGTAACCTTTATATTGTATTAGACTCATCAAACTGTGTATTGATTAGTTTGACTATAGTTTATAATGCGGAAATTCAACGTCGTAAATTTCACATACACCCAAGTTCTACCTAATTGTATATTTTCAAGTTGGAACAGTGGTCTTTTTCATTTCGTTCTTGTTGGCCCTTACCGGTGTCAGGTAACCATGACGAGTAAATGTACAATGTCAAAAATCCATTAGCTTTCTCATAAAAATAGAAAAAAGATCATTATCAATTATAGTAATGGAACATAGTTTCTCCTTTCTACAAATTGGCAGCATTAACTTTTTATTTTCAACAGTGCATATATATCTGTCAATCGTTGAAAAGCATCTCGATTATTCGTTGCCTTTACCTTGTATTTTAAGAGTTCAGCAGGAAAACTGTAAATAGTTTTGCGTTTATTGAGTAAACCATTGCTACAGATCCATAGGAGAAAGTGCAAACGTCATTGAACAGCACTTTTATTTTAGTTTTGTTACAATTTTCCAAACAAATGTAAGAAGGGACATGGGCTTAAATCAAGTTTAGTGCGAAAACAACGAAGGCACGCACATCTTTACTTAATATCTCTTTGCAAATTAAAAAGAATATATATAATTGCAAAATATACGCAAATGTTAAGATAAGCATTAAGGCAACATGTACATTTTACATTATCGTCAGTCAGCGAAAGGTTTCTCTGAGCAATAATGACGATAACACTATCTATACAGGGTGTAAGCGCCTGTTTAAATGTCTTTATATGTTCTTTAAAGAAACGGTTCGTTGAAAGAACTTATCTATAGAATAATCTGATACTGTAGGAGATTTTCAAAGGCATATTTAATCATGTTAGCAAGATTATCGTTTATAAACTTTACGTACTTAAAATCCAAAGATGTAGGTCACTTCGCCTTCTAAAATAAAAAATAAACTTTCAATTGAATAATAACATATTATTAAAGACTACGATCTTAGTTACGAGATAAAACGTGCATGTAAGTCGGTATGAAATCCTACTTTTGTTTATGTGCGTTTTTGTATGTAAAATGACAAGAGTCCGTTCTCATCTTTTAGATAAGTTACAAATGGTTGAATTTGTGTAACCCTTTTAATTGTTAATCTAAAAGTTTATAATCATATCAGGGTATAATGCTTACTTGTGCTATTACAAACAGAAGAAAATGCTGTAGAGCTAATAAGTTCAATTGTTTATAATGTGAATTAATGTTACTGTTACAGTTTTTAGACAGTGCATGGCTTATTTGCACAGACTGCCAACTTAGGGACCTTCCATGAAAGTGTCTAAACAGTTGTCATGGTCTCTGAGGTTTACCATAAAGAGGTTGTAATGCGACCTGTGATTGCCAATTCGTATTTGTTCTTTAGATTAACGTGTCAGGGTAGCCCAGTTTGAAGAGCGGATGTCTCATATATGATCCGTACATGTACATGTGCGTCACGCCATGGTTAAGTACTAGGTTTTAAGTACTAGGGCACGACGAATGAGTGCCTTATTATTTAAAGTTGATATTTGTAGATGCCATCTTCCGTTGGTTTCTCCGTTTGCTGAATGTGTCTTAACTCTCGCCTAATTGTTTTTGTCGCGTTTGTTAACTGGCACTGTAATCCTTTGTCTGGTGCTTTTTCGGTGTAGCTGCCTCTAATCCCTTTTGATCTTCTTAGGACTGCTGACGCAATGTAAACCTTGATAATTAAGGCGATCCGCATTGGCAGAATTTACCTATTACATATACATCGATACACTCATCTAAACAAGAAACACACAGATTACATAATGTCTCATACAGACACTGTGTGCAAAGTTTGTTGCTTCCACTGTAGACTACGTTTCTCTGCAAGTGTAGCAAATATTAACTGCCTCACCACTTCACTACAAAAGTGTTTAAACTGAGATCGTTGAATAGAATCTACGTGTAGCTTGTCAGAACCTCCGTTGACTTATAAGAAGTAGTTTTATTATAAGCTTGACAATTTTTGTTGTTGTTATTTGCAGCGATTATTTAATAAATCCTAGTTTGCTATGACATGTTATTCCTTGTGAAAACGATAAGCTTTTCAAGTACTGTATTGGCAAAGTTCATTTAATGGGTTATATACAGAGTGCCTTTAATGGAGTACAAACGTTGACACATTATTTTCAGAGTACGTCATTTATACACTATAAAGTTTTAATAATCAAACAATGCGTAATCTTTTGGTGTCTTGCTTGTTCGTGCTGATTTTGTTTTAACAGAAACGATCAACAAACCGTTGAAATTTTGCTATGTTATGTTTGCTGTTTTTCTCCCGATAATCGCAAGACTTTGTTTAGCTGCCAAGCATAATTGATTCAAGGCAAGGCAAATTACGCAAATCATTTCCACTAAATAAAGAATTTACATTATACATGTTGTTTTCGCAGCTCAATGAAGTTGCTATCCGTGAAACATGTGTGTACAATGTATGATTGGGGCTCCCGTTGCCGTGGCGTTAGAAACGCTGGCTTATTTATCTGACTGTTCAGTCTCTTACCGCCTGGATTCGAGTCCCGGTCAGACCGAAGGACTTTATGAAGGAAGGTCTTACAGCTGACCTGGTGTACACCGGTGGTTCTACTCCGACAGTTTTCGACATTAATCTAGGTTTCTTTTCTCCAACAGACACAGCTGACCGCCGCTGACCATAATCGGGTAAATCTGAAATATTAAAAGCAATTCATGATCCTTCTTTGAAATAAAATTGTTCGGTCTCCTGAGAAAAAGAACAAACCACCTGTATTGTCTGTTTAAATATGATTTCCTCTTACTTTGATATTATTGTGTTGTTGTTTTCTGTTTGTTTTTTTTACAAAAAGGACACATTTATAAATAAGACATATTTTTTTACTTTAAAGATAATTCAGTTATAATGAATCTGTGATCTCATACCCTCTGCACGTAGATGTTGAAATTATCTAAATTGAGCTCCAAATGTAAAGAAATAATTTGTCATATATACATTGTACAAGTTAATAACATTCAAACATGCTTCAGCGTATCATGTTAATAACGTTATAAATTTTCTCAAACTTAAATTCTTCAAAACTCTGTGAACACATTAACCATTTACTTTTTGTTAAATTAAAACACTTTAGCAATGAGTATTTTTTACTTCAATGTATCGAATTCAGGTAAGAATTGTAGGATGTATCACGTTTCATGTCCTGAACGTATTGAGAACTGGTCAAGTATTATGTTCCTCTGTAACCTTCTTTTTCGCTTGCTGGATCTTGTAAAGATTAATAAACGTAATATTTAGCACTGTAACAGACATAATGAAGAGCGTTTTGTAGCGATGCGAATGGTCCTTGGTTCGAGTCCCGGACTGGCTGCACATTTTTCTCCCTATGTTACAATGACGCCCTACATAAATGACCCGCGGTCGTTACGGTACAAGTGCTTGAGAAAGTATTGTGACTTGTATGTAGAGCCTATGGTCTGTGGACATTCGAGGACGAATTTCAAGTTGCCTGGGTTGTATGTAGTCGGGTGATAGGGAGAGAATGTGTTAACCATACATTGAACAAAATGCATATTTTGTTTCATAAATAACAATACATATGACTGTGTGTAATTTGTAGAAAATGAAGACACTCAAGTAGTTAATTGGTATTGATTTACTGTGTAGACAAAACTTCATATTGTTAAATGTATCATTAAATGATTTCGTTGTACACATTTTTCTCTCATGTAAACCTTGAACCTACATTGATTTTGTTTAAAAAACAACAGCTTTTTTGTACATTAAAATGTCTGCTCCTTTTTGGTAGATTGATTAGTTTCATGTGTTGTTGATTGAGTCAGCTGTCATTACCGCATAGGCTGGAAATAGTTCTACACCTCTTTACTGATAAAGTGTATTTTGCTGTGCGAAAAATTTGAAATTATCCACCAAATTAACTAACAAGTTTGCTGGTTGTTATAACATACATCGATGAAACACGCGGAGCATTTCACGCTTTTTTCTAGGAGCAATACATCTTATTAGTTTGGACGATTTAGTTAAAAAGAAGGCTGTCTTCAATCTTTTCCTCTAAAAATTCCTACTCTAGGGGATAAACCAGACAAGATGGGATGACAGTTTTACAATCTTCGATTCATTTAGTCGACATTTATGAGTTTTTCCTTTGCACAGTGGGATTGCGGTTTGCCTTGGAAATATACTTATACACATACATGTATGTACTCAATGATATACAAGGGGATGTTTTCCTTTAAAGCCCACCTGACACTATTGTGTATTTAATTGTTTTCATTGTATATATTTTATAGGTCATGCTTACATAATTAATGATTATATATTTTATTAAGCATAATATCAATATAAACAACATGTTCTATGTATTTAATGCTCATGTGCTACAGTGTAGTTCACATTTTAATATATGCTGTAGTTATAATTTGATGTCGCCTTAGTTTGTTGTTTGCATACAATTTTGTTTATCATAAACATAAGGAATATACATTGTATCAAAGAATAATTATTATGCATCTTTTCTTCTTTTGTTAATAAATATCTGCAAATTGCATTAGTTTAAATGCTCACATTAAGTCATATGTGGCAGAAAGAAATGTTAACGAATTAAGGTCAGTATGATTGATCTTCTCCTACTCCGAACTTAACATTATTCTTCTATTAAGCAATGTTTGAGGGTTTTTTTTCTTTTGTTACATACCACCTACACAAATTTCAACTGTAGTAGTTTTAAGTGAGGGAGAACGCGTATGATTACATGTTAATATACATGTTAAATATAGGTGTGTTAAATATTTTTACAAATTTAATTATAAATGATACAAGATGTGAAAAGTAAAATGAGCCAATTGAAGTATTGTTTTACTTATACTCGACTCGAATTACACCATTTAACTACATTAGTGTTTGACAATTTTGAATAATGGTCGCTTGCTGGCACTATGTTAATACTACGTATCATTTTTGTCCTTTGCTGGCACTAGGTTTATACAACATATCATTTTTGTCGCTAGCTGGCAGTATGTTTATACTACATATCATTTTTGTCGCTTGCTGGCACTAGGTTTATACAACATATCATTTTTGTCGCTAGCTGGCAGTATGTTTATACTACATATCATTTTTGTCGCTTGCTGGCAGTATGGTTATACAACATATCATTTTTGTCGCTAGCTGGCAGTATGGTTATACTACATATCATTTTTGTCCCTTGCTGGCACTATGGTTATACTACATATCATTTTTGTCCCTTGCTGGCACTATGGTTATACTACATATCATTTTTGTCGCTAGCTGGCAGTATGTTTATACTACATATCATTTTTGTCGCTTGCTGGCACTATGTTTATACTACATATCATTTTTGTCCCTTGCTGGCACTATGGTTATACTACATATCATTTTTGTCCCTTGCTGGCAGTATGTTTATACTACATATCATTTTTGTCGCTTGCTGGCACTATGGTTATACTACATATCATTTTTGTCGCTTGCTGGCACTATGGTTATACTACATATCATTTTTGTCGCTTGCTGGCACTTTGGTTATACTACATATCATTTTTGTCGCTTGCTGGCACTTTGGTTATACTACATATCATTTTTGTCGCTTGCTGGCAGTATGTTTATGCTACATATCATTTTTGTCGCTTGCTGGCAGTATGTTTATACTACATATCATTTTTGTCGCTTGCTGGCAGTATGTTTATACTACATATCATTTTTGTCGCTTGCTGGCACTATGGTTATACTACATATCATTTTTGTCGCTTGCTGGCACTATGGTTATACTACATATCATTTTTGTCGCTTGCTGGCACTTTGGTTATACTACATATCATTTTTGTCGCTTGCTGGCACTATGGTTATACTACATATCATTTTTGTCGCTTGCTGGCACTATGGTTATACTACATATCATTTTTGTCGCTTGCTGGCAGTTCGGTTATACTGCATATCATTTTTGTCCCTTGCTGGCAGTTTGGTTATACTACATATCATTTTTGTCGCTTGCTGGCACTATGGTTATACCACATATCATTTTTGTCGCTTGCTGGCACTTTGGTTATACTACATATCATTTTTGTCCCTTGCTGGCAGTATGTTTATACTACATATCATTTTTGTCGCTTGCTGGCAGTATATTTATACTACATATCATTTTTGTCCCTTGCTGGTACTATGGTTATACTACATATCATTTTTGTCCCTTGCTGGCAGTATGTTTATACTACATATCATTTTTGTCGCTTGCTGGCAGTATGTTTATGCTACATATCATTTTTGTCGCTTGCTGGCAGTATGTTTATACTGCATATCATTTTTGTCGCTTGCTGGCAGTATGTTTATACTACATATCATTTTTGTCCCTTGCTGGCAGTATGTTTATGCTACATATCATTTTTGTCGCTTGCTGGCACTATGGTTATACTACATATCATTTTTGTCGCTTGCTGGCACTATGGTTATACTACATATCATTTTTGTCGCTTGCTGGCAGTATGTTTATGCTACATATCATTTTTGTCGCTTGCTGGCACTATGGTTTTACTACATATCATTTTTGTCCCTTGCTGGCAGTTTGGTTATACTACATATCATTTTTGTCGCTTGCTGGCAGTTCGGTTATACTACATATCATTTTTGTCGCTTGCTGGCACTATGGTTATACTACATATCATTTTTGTCGCTTGCTGGCAGTATGGTTATACTACATATCATTTTTGTCGCTTGCTGGCAGTATGGTTATACTACATATCATTTTTGTCCCTTGCTGGCAGTATGTTTATACTACATATCATTTTTGTCCCTTGCTGGCACTATGTTTATGCTACTTATCATTTTTGTCCCTTGCTGGCAGTATGTTTATACTACATATCATTTTTGTCGCTTGCTGGCAGTATGTTTATGCTACATATCATTTTTGTCGCTTGCTGGCAGTATGTTTATGCTACATATCGTTTTTGTCGCTTGCTGGCAGTATGTTTATGCTACATATCATTTTTGTCGCTTGCTGGCAGTATGGTTATACTACATATCATTTTTGTCCCTTGCTGGCAGTATGTTTATACTACATATCATTTTTGTCCCTTGCTGGCACTATGTTTATGCTACTTATCATTTTTGTCCCTTGCTGGCAGTATGTTTATACTACATATCATTTTTGTCGCTTGCTGGCAGTATGTTTATGCTACATATCATTTTTGTCGCTTGCTGGCAGTTTGGTTATACTACATATCATTTTTGTCGCTTGCTGGCAGTATGGTTATGCTACATATCATTTTTGTCGCTTGCTGGCACTTTGGTTATACTACATATCATTTTTGTCGCTTGCTGGCACTATGGTTATACTACATATCATTTTTGTCGCTTGCTGGCAGTATGTTTATACTACATATCATTTTTGTCGCTTGCTGGCAGTTTGGTTATACTACATATCATTTTTGTCGCTTGCTGGCAGTATGTTTATGCTACATATCATTTTTGTCGCTTGCTGGCACTTTGGTTATACTACATATCATTTTTGTCGCTTGCTGGCACTATGGTTATACTACATATCATTTTTGTCGCTTGCTGGCAGTATGTTTATGCTACATATCATTTTTGTCGCTTGCTGGCACTTTGGTTATACTACATATCATTTTTGTCCCTTGCTGGCAGTATGGTTATGCTACATATCATTTTTGTCGCTAGCTGGCAGTATGTTTATACAACATATTATTTTTGTCGCTTGCTGGCAGTATGGTTATACTACATATCATTTTTGTCGCTTGCTGGCAGTTTGGTTATACTACATATCATTTTTGTCGCTATTTGGCAGTATGTTTATACAACATATTATTTTTGTCGCTTGCTGGCAGTATGGTTATACTACATATCATTTTTGTCCCTTGCTGGCGCTATGTTTATACTACATATCATTTTTGTCCCTTGCTGGCAGTATGGTTATACTACATATCATTTTTGTCGCTTGCTGGCAGTTCGGTTATACTGCATATCATTTTTGTCCCTTGCTGGCAGTTTGGTTATACTACATATCATTTTTGTCGCTTGCTGGCAGTTCGGTTATACTACATATCATTTTTGTCCCTTGCTGGCAGTTTGGTTATACTACATATCATTTTTGTCCCTTGCTGGCACTATGTTTATACTACATATCATTTTTGTCGCTTGCTGGCAGTATGTTTATGCTACATATCATTTTTGTCGCTTGCTGGCACTTTGGTTATACTACATATCATTTTTGTCCCTTGCTGGCAGTATGGTTATGCTACATATCATTTTTGTCGCTTGCTGGCAGTATGGTTATACTACATATCATTTTTGTCCTTTGCTGGCAGTATGTTTATGCTACATATCATTTTTGTCGCTTGCTGGCAGTTTGGTTATACTACATATCATTTTTGTCGCTTGCTGGCAATATGGTTATACTAAATATCATTTTTGTCGCTTGCTGGCAGTTTGGTTATACTACATATCATTTTTGTCCCTTGCTGGCAGTATGTTTATGCTACATATCATTTTTGTCCCTTGCTGGCAGTATGGTTATGCTACATATCATTTTTGTCGCTTGCTGGCAGTATGTTTATACTACATATCATTTTTGTCGCTTGCTGGCAGTATGGTTATGCTACATATCATTTTTGTCGCTTGCTGGCAGTATGGTTATGCTACATATCATTTTTGTCGCTTGCTGGCAGTTTGGTTATACTACATATCATTTTTGTCGCTTGCTGGCAGTTTAGTTATGCTATATATCATTTTTGTCCCTTGCTGGCAGTATGGTTATGCTACATATCATATTTGTCGCTTGCTAGCAGTATGTTTATGCTACATATCATTCTTGTCGCTTGCTGGCAGTTTGGTTATACTACATATCATTTTTGTCTCTTGCTGGCAGTATGGTTATGCTACATATCATATTTGTCGCTTGCTGGCATTATGTTTATGCTACATATCATTTTTGTTGCTTGCTGGCAGTTTGGTTATGCTACATATCATTTTGTTGCTTGCTGGCAGTATGTTTATGCTACATATCATTTTTGTCCCTTGCTGGCAGTTTGGTTATACTACATATCATTTTGTCCCTTGCTGGCAGTATGGTTATGCTACATATCATTTTGTCCCTTGCTGGCAGTATGTTTATGCTACATATCATTTTTGTCCCTTGCTGGCAGTTTGGTTATGCTACATATCATTTTTGTCGCTTGCTGGCAGTTCGGTTATGCTACATATCATTTTTGTCGCTTGCTGGCAGTTTGGTTATACTACATATCATTTTTGTCGCTTGCTGGCAGTTTGGTTATGCTACATATCATTTTTGTCGCTTGCTGGCAGTTTGGTTATACTACATATCATTTTTGTCGCTTGCTGGCAGTATGTTTATACTACATATCATTTTTGTCGCTTGCTGGCACTTTGGTTATACTACATATCATTTTTGTCGCTTGCTGGCACTATGGTTATACTACATATCATTTTTGTCGCTTGCTGGCAGTTTGGTTATACTACATATCATTTTTGTCGCTTGCTGGCAGTATGTTTATACTACATATCATTTTTGTCGCTTGCTGGCACTTTGGTTATACTACATATCATTTTTGTCGCTTGCTGGCACTTTGGTTATACTACATATCATTTTTGTCGCTTGCTGGCAGTATGGTTATACTACATATCATTTTTGTCGCTTGCTGGCACTTTGGTTATACTACATATCATTTTTGTCGCTTGCTGGCACTTTGGTTATACTACATATCATTTTTGTCGCTTGCTGGCACTATGGTTATACTACATATCATTTTCGTCGCTTGCTGGCAGTTTGGTTATACTACATATCATTTTTGTCGCTTGCTGGCAGTATGTTTATACTACATATCATTTTTGTCGCTTGCTGGCACTTTGGTTATACTACATATCATTTTTGTCGCTTGCTGGCACTATGTTAATACTACTTATCATTTTTGTCCCTTGCTGGCAGTATGTTTTTACTACATATCATTTTTGTCGCTTGCTGGCACTATGTTAATACTACTTATCATTTTTGTCCCTTGCTGGCAGTATGTTTTTACTACATATCATTTTTGTCCCTTGCTGGCACTATGTTAATACTACTTATCATTTTTGTCCCTTGCTGGCAGTATGTTTATACTACATATAATTTTGTCGCTTGCTGACAGTATATTTATACTACATATAATTTTGTCGCTTGCTGGCACTATGGTTATACTACATATCATTTTTGTCCCTTGCTGACATTATATTTATACTACATATCATTTTTGTCGCTTGCTGGAACTATGTTTATACTACATACCATTTTTGTCGCTTGCTGGCAGTATGTTTATACTACATATCATTTTTGTCCCTTGCTGGCAGTATGTTTATACTACATATCATTTTTGTCCCTTGCTGGCACTATATTTATACTACATATCATTTTTGTCCCTTGCTGGCAGTATGGTTATACTACATATCATTGTTGTCCCTTGCTGGCAGTATGTTTATACTACATATCATTTTTGTCGCTTGCTGGCAGTATGGTTATACTACATATCATTTTTGTCCCTTGCTGGCAGTATGGTTATACTACATATCATTTTTGTCCCTTGCTGGCAGTATGGTTATACTACATATCATTTTTGTCCCTTGCTGGCAGTATGGTTATACTACATATCATTTTTGTCCCTTGCTGGCAGTATGTTTATACTACATATCATTTTTGTCGCTTGCTGGCAGTATGGTTATACTACATATCATTTTTGTCCCTTGCTGGCAGTATGGTTATACTACATATCATTTTTGTCCCTTGCTGGCAGTATGGTTATACTACATATCATTTTTGTCCCTTGCTGGCAGTATGGTTATACTACATATCATTTTTGTCGCTTGCTGGCAGTATGTTTATACTACATATCATTTTTGTCCCTTGCTGGCAGTATGGTTATACTACATATCATTTTTGTCGCTTGCTGGCACTTTGGTTATACTACATATCATTTTTGTCCCTTGCTGGCAGTATGTTTATACTACATATCATTTTTGTCGCTTGCTGGCACTTTGGTTATACTACATATCATTTTTGTCGCTTGCTGGCACTTTGGTTATACTACATATCATTTTTGTCGCTTGCTGGCAGTATGGTTATACTACATATCATTTTTGTCGCTTGCTGGCACTTTGGTTATACTACATATCATTTTTGTCGCTTGCTGGCACTTTGGTTATACTACATATCATTTTTGTCCCTTGCTGGCAGTATGTTTATACTACATATCATTTTTGTCGCTTGCTGGCACTTTGGTTATACTACATATCATTTTTGTCGCTTGCTGGCACTTTGGTTATACTACATATCATTTTTGTCGCTTGCTGGCAGTATGTTTATACTACATATCATTTTTGTCCCTTGCTGGCAGTATGTTTATACTACATATCATTTTTGTCCCTTGCTGGCAGTATGTTTATACTACATAACATTTTTGTCCCTTGCTGGCAGTATGTTTTTACTACATATCATTTTTGTCCCTTGCTGGCAGTATGTTTATACTACATATCATTTTTGTCCCTTGCTGACAGTATATTTATACTACATATCATTTTTGTCCCTTGCTGGCAGTATATTTATACTACATAACATTTTTGTCCCTTGCTGGCAGTATATTTATACTACATAACATTTTTGTCCCTTGCTGGCAGTATATTTATACTACATAACATTTTTGTCCCTTGCTGGCAGTATATTTATACTACAAATCATTTTTGTCCCTTGCTGGCAGTATGTTTATACTACATATCATTTTTGTCCCTTGCTGGCAGTATGTTTATACTACATATCATTTTTGTCCCTTGCTGGCACTATATTTATACTACATATCATTTTTGTCCCTTGCTGGCAGTATGGTTATACTACATATCATTGTTGTCCCTTGCTGGCAGTATGTTTATACTACATATCATTTTTGTCCCTTGCTGGCAGTATGTTTATACTACATATCATTTTTGTCGCTTGCTGGCAGTATGGTTATACTACATATCATTTTTGTCCCTTGCTGGCAGTATGGTTATACTACATATCATTTTTGTCCCTTGCTGGCAGTATGTTTATACTACATATCATTTTTGTCCCTTGCTGGCAGTATGTTTATACTACATATCATTTTTGTCGCTTGCTGGCAGTATGGTTATACTACTTATCATTTTTGTCGCTTGCTGGCACTATGTTTATACTACATATCATTTTTGTCGCTTGCTGGCAGTATGTTTATACTACATAACATTTTTGTCCCTTGCTGGCAGTATGTTTATACTACATATCATTTTTGTCCCTTGCTGGCACTATATTTATACTACATATCATTTTTGTCCCTTGCTGGCAGTATGGTTATACTACATATCATTTTTGTCCCTTGCTGGCAGTATGGTTGTCGCTTGCTGGCACTATGTTTATACTACATATCATTTTTGTCGCTTGCTGGCAGTATGTTTATACTACATAACATTTTTGTCCCTTGCTGGCAGTATGTTTTTACTACATATCATTTTTGTCCCTTGCTGGCAGTATGGTTATACTACATATCATTGTTGTCCCTTGCTGGCACTATATTTATACTACATATCATTTTTGTCCCTTGCTGGCAGTATGTTTATACTACATAACATTTTTGTCCCTTGCTGGCAGTATGTTTTTACTACATATCATTTTTGTCCCTTGCTGGCAGTATGGTTATACTACATATCATTGTTGTCCCTTGCTGGCACTATATTTATACTACATATCATTTTTGTCCCTTGCTGGCAGTATGGTTATACTACATATCATTTTTGTCCCTTGCTGGCAGTATGTTTATACTACATATCATTTTTGTCCCTTGCTGGCACTATATTTATACTACATATCATTTTTGTCCCTTGCTGGCACTATATTTATACTACATATCATTTTTGTCCCTTGCTGGCAGTATGGTTATACTACATATCATTGTTGTCCCTTGCTGGCACTATATTTATACTACATATCATTTTTGTCCCTTGCTGGCAGTATGGTTATACTACATATCATTTTTGTCCCTTGCTGGCAGTATGTTTATACTACATATCATTTTTGTCCCTTGCTGGCACTATATTTATACTACATATCATTTTTGTCCCTTGCTGGCAGTATGGTTATACTACATATCATTTTTGTCCCTTGCTGGCAGTATGGTTATACTACATATCATTTTTGTCCCTTGCTGGCAGTATGGTTATACTACATATCATTTTTGTCGCTTGCTGGCAGTATGGTTATACTACATATCATTTCTAAGAGATTTTATAACACTGTACGTTTTATTGTCAAGTTATAAACAGTATAAAAATGACGCGCACTGAAGAGATGTTTTGAAATGAAGATGAAAAATAAAGAATAAATTGGCATACTGACAAAACTTGTCATTCCGTGTTGGTTAGAATGTGTGAAAAACAACAGCACTGAAACGTCGCAGGACAATAAAATCATATGAGATAATAAGATTTTATCTTGTGTCTTTATATAATTACTCAATGCCCATCAACCAATTGAATTATTCTTAACTTTCATAGATACAAGTCAAAGTTTGAAGGTCTAGTTGTTTCCTCAATAACTCTAGTTGAAATGTACATTATTGCTTTCGTAATGAAGTGTATCCTGTGCACAATTATACATAAGAATGTTGTACATCAATTTAAGATTTCTTTTAAATTGTTGTCCACAAGAATAGTTGTCAATTCTTTTTGTTAATTTAACTGAAACTGAAACTGCTTTGTTAATTTATTTAGGAAGCAGTTTTTAAATAACGTCCCATATAGTCTGTTATACATATGCACAAAACCCGATGCTATTGACCACAAGGCTTGTCTGTTTCTGCTAAAATAAGAAAGGGAATATACTTATGTTTGTAATCCTTTGAAGATTTAATACCACAAACACAGTTATGGTCAATTCTTTCATTAACTAATATAAAACATTTCTTCTGGAATGAGAACAAAACATTGTGTGAAATCAGCATGATAATCTATAAGTCAGATGTTGTTTTAACGGTGCTTCACCGAGTGGCACGGCGGCAAAAGTCGCAGCGAAGCACTGTTAAATAATTCATCAACCAAAGGGATGTTGAAAGCATGCACTCTACGTGTATGTCCCTGAAGGCGATGGTCAGCGTTTTTTATATGACCATACCAACACGTATGCCTTTTATTTGCACTAATAATTGTAAAAAGGACAGAAAATGTCCCGTTAAGAAACCGTTGTGACTGATCAATACTCCAGAGCGATGCTAACGTCCACCGCATAGAATCATAGAGATATACTTGTATGAAAAGGAACTAAATGCATCATTGTTGGAACAAATAACGAAAGGCGTGTTTTACAGCTTATGGGGTTAGAATAGCCGGCTTTAACTCCTCAGCACCTCGCCGTGAAGGTTCGAGTTCCGGTCAGGGAGATAACTTTCACGTGGGGAGGTTTTCCATATAACCTACGATACGCGGGGAATTCTACCAAGTCATTAGTCTGGTGTCTTCCTCCACCAATATTTACCTGGACATCGCCAATATGACCATATTTTTGTCGGCGCGATGTAACAAAAATATCAAAATCAAACATCGCAGTGAAGACAAACGACCATGTTTATAGATGTTAATACAGGTACCTCTTATGCACAACAACAAACCTCAAGAGACGCGTATCTTTTAAAAGTGAAATGTTTCTGCAAAATCTATCCGGAAAATAACACATGTGTAGATACCCAACGTTATTCCATATCAGTGACGCAATTTTTTGTCTGAAATTACAATTGTGTAAACAAAGTTTGGACGTTACTTATAAAATCGAAGATTGACGATATTGTTAATCCCTAATAAAAAAGATAAGATCCATTTATTCATGAGATTGAGAAAATCGCGTCCATAGATGTTATTTAATAATATATGCTTGTCATTGATATATATATATATATATATATATATATATATATATATATATATATATATATATATATATATATATATATATATATATATATATATATATATATATATATATATATATATATTTATATATATATATATGTGTGTGTGTGTGTGTGTGTCTGTCTGTCTGTCTGTCTGTCTGTCTGTCTGTCTGTCTGTCTGTCTGTCTGTCCTCCGTTCGAAATCAATTACAATCATTCCTTTTGTTTATGTTATTTAATGGAACTAGATATAAGTTACATGTTAATTTCAGAAAATAGAAACTTTTGGCTGTAACAGTCGTTGTTTACTTTTAAACATTACCTAAAGAAAATAATTCTGAACCCGAATGAACAAAATACGTTACATCGGTTTCCTTCTGTGGACAATTCTAGAGATGGAGTAATCTACCACACTGGATAGGAAAAAAACATTTTTTTTTCCCTGTGCAAAACAGGCAAGTGCCTACACTAAAGATTCTTGAGCAAACATTGTAACTGCAACTTCAATTCGTCAGGACCCGAACCAATTCTTTTGAGGCCTTGGGTGATTTGAAGAACTTGTCGACAATTTGCGCAATGAAAGTTCATTTAATAGGTGCGTGCCCCAAAGCGTTAGACGGGCATGATCCTGATCGACTAACGCTAAAATATTTACAAGGAAATAGAGGGAGCGGTCTCTACACGTACAACCCTAGGGCAAGAGTTCATTCCTTTTGTACTGTCATACAAGCACACACTTCATCTATCTCCATAAATACATTAAATGCATGTTAAATCTGTTTTCTTGTCTTCAACTCCCAGACATCTGTTGTGGCCCACTGCTAAGAATTTTACGGAATAGTTTATATTCAGATGTGTCCGTACAATAAACAAAACTCTCCCAAATAAATATTTTACTTTTACGAAATATTTATACAGATATGACTTTATGGTGATCATTGCAAAATATCTGCTAGATAAGATAAATCTACGAAAAGATAAGTAGATATCGTCTTTTTCATATTATATCAACTGTATATGTGTACATATAAAATAATCTCCAATACTGGAGAAAATAAAAATATTGAACTAAATTGAATTGCACTTATAAAAATTATCTAGTGCAAATGTGGTACAACTAGAATATTTTGCTTGGATATAACAATCTAAGAATATGCAATACATGATAAAAGAGGCGATTATATCCATCAATAGTTTGTTTAATAAGTGGTTTATTATTCAAAGATAATAATGCATTATGTAAAATTACATGGCTAATTGTTGTGATAGAGTTCCGACAAAGAGTGTTTTATTCTATAATATGAAAACGTGTCTTTGATTACAAGGTAAATTCAATCAGAGCTAGCATTATTTTAACCACTACAGTTATCTCAACTTAACATAGCAGAATGTACTATGAAACCTATAGAATATGGAAGATGTTCAATGAAAATCGGAATTATCAAACATTCTCATTAGCTACGGTATCCGTATTTAACCATATTAGACAAAAAAATAAATGTAATGCAAGGTCGCAACTACATAAAAGATTTTTTTTCATTGTACAATTAAACATCCTCCAGTAAGTTAATACATAATACAAAATGGACAATTAATACGACAGATAACACACTTAGACAAAGGTAATAAAATGATTTTAATTATTTGGAACAATAAAGGATAAATTAAAACAAAACTACATTATAAACTTTATTACAATTGTGAGATAAAAATGCGGTGAGAGCATATCTATCGGCATTCATTTATTTATGTTTATCATTTTTAGCATAATGTGTGGTAATGGAATACATTCAAATCAAAAGGTTTAATATATCTGTATTATTTTGCTTAATTGTAAGGATCCCAGGAGAACAAGTCTAGGCGATATCCGCCATCTTGTACATGTATATTCAAAGCTTTTCCTGATATCTCGTGGAAGGAAAAACGAAATCCAGAGAGATGTGCGCGTACTTGGTCGTGTCTGCGGTGATGTCGCTAATGGACCGGATATGTGGCTATAATCTAAATTGGTCTAATGCACTGGACTAGAGAAAAACCCGGATGATACATGTACAAAGTCAAACAAGCCTGTTACGATTATCGTGTAAGGAAGCGTTTTATATTGGTCGTATTCGGCCATTGCACTATTTAGGCATATCTTATTTATAGTAAGATGGGAACAAATGGTCTTTTCTGCATTTTGGAATAGACTTATTGAATAGGTTTTGGAATCATGGCTCGTTAAAATTCTACCCTAACCGTTTTGATGGCACAGTCCTGGTCGACAAACGCACACTCCTTATTAAACTGAGAGATGGCAAATGATCGTACTGTGAGTGTACGTCTCAAAAGTACCTGTTTATTCGATATGTACATGTAGGAAATCCTGGACGACCGACACAGAGGGCATGAGTTAAAACAAGAAGATGCATATGCTGAGAACAATGAAAACCTAAAGACTACTTTGCTTTTGCCTTGTGTGTGTTTTTGTTTTGCTTCATTAGTTCGTTATTGCAATCTGCACCCTTAACCTCGAGATTCTTGATTCTTTGTTGGAAAAACATACCTCGACAAACAGCTGTGAATTCTTAATATTGCCTGCTGCATTATCGTTCCCATCCAAAGAGTTAAAAGGTCGTCTTTTATCTTCGTGAATATAGTACATGTCCTTGCCAGCAGTTCCATTCATCGCACCCATAGAGCTCCACTGCGGTCAACCGCAAAGAATGATAAAGAGATATTTGGTATTCAGATCTTCTCAAGCCATAAATGATGCCAGCATTCAAGAATATATGTTATATTTAAGAATAATACACATTTAAAAATAATACACATTCTTTGTGAACCCAATCAGAAATGCGAAAAAACAGACATTAATTAGCACACATGCACAACAAATTCCTCATGCCTCTAATTACATTAAAAGTAGCGTGCGCCAATAACATGGAAATAAAATTTACCAACATTATTTTTTTTCACTCATCAGTAAAGACATTCGTATGCTACATTAATTTGTGTGTCACTTCCAGCATTAATATAATCACAACCATTGTCATCAGAAACAAAACTGCTACTGTGATATTCTGTTATTGCTTGTGATAAGACCTGTATGCATATCAATGACGTAATTTGTGACGTTACTTGAAGTTCTTATGTAATATACATATTCTTTTTGTAATGTGTTAAATAATGTTAAATAAAAGACCTGTCGGGCTGAGTGTTTGTAGAGCGAGTAAAATATTCCCGACACAAGTATGTTTTTTACAAAAATAAGGTAGTTAATCAGCTAAATAATGTAAAAACCAATAATAAAAGAATAAATGACAACATATATCTGTTGATTCTGCGGTGAAATCAAAGGTGGTAAATATTAAAAAGAGTTGTTAAATTAACAGACAATTTTCTAATTTTTTAAGTAAAAAGTCAATAAGAAATGCTAGAATGGTTAATTATATTTGCTTTGCATATTAAAAATATATTACTTTGTTAAGATGCTTTGAATGTTTTACTCGGTCATACTGCCTATGTGAGGACTGCACATCTGAAAAGTAAGGTTGGGAATTATTCTACGATAAGTACGCACAGCTTAAGTCTATTTCCTAATTAACATAAACATGTAACACGCTCAAGAACCTCTTTGTCTTTCATTACACATTATATAAAAAAAAGAAAAACACAAACAGGAAGCCATATTTGCAGACACAAAAATACCTTAATAATTTAAATACTTTGTACTCCTGATCAAAATGATTCGACTTCACCACTGACGTAAACTTGACAACAGCTAGAGTAGAACCTACATCTTCATATGAATCTTGCTATTTCACATGCTGTACAAATACTTACAAAAGATACGGTGCACATATACATCCTAAAGGAAAGTGAGTGTAATCGTTAAACAAAGTGTACATGTTTGTAAAATGTTTGCTCGCACTGACATATTAGCCATACAAAATGTACAGTTGGATTTGTATATGTAACGCCAAAGTTGTTCCATAAACCAGTGCTAACATACAATGGTAGTTAACCGACAGGAAACAACAGAAAAACATGTCACTAAAATCTGTATAAAACGCATATTTTACTTTTTAAAAACAATTTAAGAAGACGAAGAGAATGAAAACGTTAACTACAATTTGTATGAAAGGTGCATGCATCCCCCGTCATTATTTATTGATATAGTAAGATGCAAAAACCTGAATTTATATCTTGAACGCTATAAAACTTAATGCTTAACTTTATTTATTTGTTATCACCTGTAATATTATTTATAATTAGGTACTTGACAAAATAAATTTAGTCACAACGTCCTTTTCACAATTGACATCATGCTGCATATTATCATGGTAGACGAAAGGGTGCGTGTTCTGACACACTATTAGTTACGGTCAGTTTGTTTGGTAGAAACACATATATTTACTCTCTATATTGTTTGCTGAAAAATTACAGTAGATACTAAGAAACTGAAAAAAAGTTTGCTTTGACTAAGACAACTAAATTAAGCCATATCCCCTGACATATAGTACAGATGAAATTAATTTACCGACCTTAGATATTAAAATTATTTTAACAATATCTCTTCTTTTCCTTCTATCGAGGTGCCTTGGATGAGCACAGTTTTGCATCCAATCAGTCAATAAGTAAGAGTTCATTTTATGATCTGAACGCATTGATGGCAATGGTCGCGGTCAAGCAACGTAAAATATTCATTAAAGAATTCATTTTGCAAAGAGTCGACGAAAGCGCGCAATATACGATTATGTCCCTTAGGGTTTTGGTCGCTTTTGTCGTAGAGTCATACCCTCATGTGTGTTTTATCTACATGAATTAATTAAGGAAAGTTTATCATATATCCAGTCTTATTTGGTGTCGTTTGACATTGCACTTTCGAAGCCACACTAGGCTCCACCGAACCGCATTAAGTATTCTAGGTGCTCAAATTTTTTATGCCAGTACAAAACAGCTAAAGAAATAATTGTTTCACAATGAACAATGCACGCTATTGAAAAGATAATTAGTGTGTTTCAAGCATTACTTTTAAGAGTTATTTTCGAATGTATTCATTAATTCATGAACATTTAAGCAATAAAAATTAATTAAATGATGACATATGTTTCCTAAGCTGTACCAATCTGTTTTGTAATGAAATAACAGTTTCTTAAGAAACAAAATATCCTTGGATTGGTCTTGTAAATTGCAAATCTTGAAACGATTGTGTAATGTAAATAACTAGGGCATCATATCAGTAGTCCCAATACAACACGCCATTTTTGTTGTGACTAAAACAGTTCTGATAAAGTTGTTATTTTAAAACACAATAAAACACGAAGTCTCCGCGTCTCTTCAATTGACTGATATAGTACTAATGAAACAAAGCAAATTGTAAAACAACTTTTATCATCACATAATGGACAGGAACAATATATAGAATTTCAATTTTAATTGCGTACATTTACATTTACTAATCATACGTGTATAAATAATGTGTCACTTGGTCCTATACACCCGTCACCTAAAATATATCCTTACAATACCACGAAGCGTTCACATCCTCATAATCTAACTGATTAAATCCATCATCAAGCTACATATCAAATTGCTTTGGAGATTTGAAGGTCAGATAAAATTAACTTTGGAAATGAAGGAATGAAAATGACATACACGTGTCACATATCCAGAAGTAGTCTGATTTCTAAAGACTGCATTCTGAGTGGCAGTGTCATGTCGATGAAATCATTCAAAAGTCTCAGTTTAATTGCTTATAGAGTGGGCACTTATGACACTCTTAATTGCAGCTATCTTTAACGGAGATTTAACCTAGTTGGGATATGAGACTTATAGTTTTATCATGTTATCAGGAAAAAATGTGAAGACATTTCAACATTTTGAAATATTACAAATGTCAGAACGTGTTTTTTTTCTTGTCTTAGATTTTTTGCAAGTTCATTATTAAAACGATCAATAGATTATCTTGATTAAGCATTATCGTCGCCACATGATACTAAAAAGACATTTTGGTACTATATGCTTTCAAATGAAATTACATAAAGTTTAGGCGTATACGAAAGCATAATTCATGTTTGTGCTGTTTCTTGACAAATGAGTTTTGCAAGGAACATACTTAAATGTGTGAATTATGGCAACGAAAGACTTTATAACACAAAGAATAGTATAATAATAAACTTCGGCTAGAGTGTTTAAAATAATAACAACAACATAATGATGACGATGAAAATAATAATAATAATAATAATAATAATAAATAAATAAATAAATAATAATAATAATAATAATAATAATAATAATAATAATAATAATAAATAATAATAATAATAACAATAATAATAATAATAATAGTAATATTAATAATAAAGTTCTGCTAGGACGGATAGTATTTTTCAATATTAAATGAGCACAGCGGCATATATCCTCTTGTAAGACAAGACACCTTTGATCTGAAACATATGATTTATGGCCCGGAAATATTAAAGATAGCAATATGCACGGGGTCATATTCTAGGTGCTTATGGTTAATGAAAATGCCAGTTTTGAAATTGGTACAGGGCAGATGTTTAATCAGGTTCCATGTGTTGTTCCTTTAGCAATCCATTGCAGGAATCATGTCTTAAGGTTTTCTGACTTACAAAATGCGTAAACATTTTTTACGTGTAATTTAAACTATTCTACTCAAACTCATGAACAATTGTAGGCTGATGTTTTCCTTTTAAATATTATAACAAATTAAAAAAGGAAAATGTATCATCAATGGCGAAGCTTTTGTCACTTAGTGAAATGAGTTCAATTATATACACGTATACACACCTATAACAGCTTAATAGGTTAATAAGGAAAGGCATGAGGACAAACATCTCTACGTTTATTCTTAGATCATGTTGTGATAATCATTATTGTACCTATGTTGCAGCTTTATTTACAATATCTTTTACATTTTACTTTTTTTCTATTTTCACTTTCTAGTGGTCAGATTTCGTTCAACAGGCGCCAGCACGGTCAGAAGTTTGACGAGCGTCTTTATGACACAGACCTCTGTGTTTAAGTTATTGGCTTGTTTTAAGTTAAAATCCATAATCCATTCTTATTATTTTAAGGCCTCATCTTTTTAATAGTTTAATTAGACAACTAGGATTTATGTTGACAGTAAACTAGGCATTTTTAGTGAGGCATACTTTGCCAGGAACCTTTATCTTTTGAATCTTTGATAAAGATTGTACAGTCATACTTTTTTAAATTGCAATTAGCTAAGCTCATAACCGTTAACGTATAAACTGTGCTGTATGTGTATCTTGTTTAAACTTGTAGTTTATGTTTAGAATCAAATCAACTGAGAGAACTTTGTTTTTTATCTTCACGTGGCACTTGGCTTAGTCGTATTGATCAGCCAGTTATATTACTGTATCCTTAACATCAAGGTTATAAATTGTGCGAAACCCTACAACAACAACGGCTCCTTTCATATATAATATATTGAACCTCGACCTTTGAGTTTTTTCAATATCAACGTTCTAAACAAAATGTCCGGTTATCAACATCATATTGACCTGTTTTACAATATACACGCACTGTGAAGAGATTAATACGCATAAACGTTTCAATTAAGTTCAAATCACTGATGGAAATGTAACAGACTTGAATGTAGTCCTTACCTACTGACGTTAAGCTCCTGATTAAAAAATACTAAACACTGTATGTAATCGATTTGCTGATACACAGCACACCGAACAAAACAGCTTTTGGTTAATCAAAGGAAGGTCAAAGGTCTTGTGGACAATCATTATTAAAATGTTAAAGGGAATGTTAAAGCTGTAAGTGGCGTTTCATCATAAATCTTAAGATCGTTTTTTTTTCTCTTAAAAATAGTTTATCTTCTTTCGAGCGTTCATTAATATTTCGGAAATCGCTCTCAGAGCGATATTGTTCTTACATTTTATAGAGTGCTGTTGATCGATTTGCTACCAATTGCACTTACGACAGTTTGTTGAAACGCACTTAGGAATGATCGTAAGACCGAAATTTAACAACGTTTTTCAATAGAACTGAAGATTTATGATGAAACGCAGCCGTAAGGCGGAATATGATAACATGGACCAAGTACAGTGTTAAATCATTTAAATGCGTTTGTCTACATAATAAACTTAAACATTGATGCGTAACGAGAACATGTTCTGTCAACTATTTTTAATGTACATGTTATGTTACATCTTGTTAAAGATTGGGTCGTCAGAAGCAATGTACCTGTAATTACAAAACCTATATATTAATTCCTAAATCGCGGTAGTATGTTGATCTCTTTGTGTGACCGTTATATCAAGCCATCTCAGTATTATGCAAGCGTCAACCGATATATGTAAGGTTAATAGTCAATTCTAGGCTACGATCATGACATATTACACATCGGTGATAGTTTAACCTTCCTATCATCCCAGAAATTAGAGATTGCTGGGAGCCTTGGATAGTTGGCATTGCGGAACATGAACGATGTTATGAGAAAAATATAAATGTGCATCTAAACACAAATAAGCACCCGACCAATTTATTTTAAAAGTACGCGGTACAATGTGAAAACAATTTTTTGAAATGATTGTTTGTATATCAATTCATGAATTGGCTTTCCTATATATAAATGTGAAGATCCTAATACTAGACCTCAGTGGCGTCTCTTGCTTGCACTCATGCTGTTTATAGACTTTTAAAGGAATGATTTATTTTAGATAATTTATCTTGGAATGTTTTGAATCATCCTGACATATAAAACACAATTGAGCATGAGTTCCATCAGACTTGTGTGTATAATTTAACGGCTACTTTATGATGTTAAGCAAAGTTAAGCGACGATATTGACGAGTTGGTTGTGGGTTGACGATGCCTGTCTCTGTCTTTGTAGTTGTTTGTCATTCATAGTGTGGCTTATCAGCAATATGCCAGAGTTTAAGGGCCTTGTTGGGATCTATCTTTATCTTTTGTTGAAGAAATAGTTTCTACTTAATTGTTCGACAGGTAATACCATTTCATCTTGTCAGCACCAATGAACCCATCTTTCAGCTGACCCCTATGTAGAGCATGGCGTGATTGTTGTTCGAGGAACATGTGGACAAGTGTAAAATAATAACTATTAATATTCTTACATCAACAAGTATGTGATGGTACATTAAATAAAGAGATGTGCGAATGTGCGCAAGCCTACAAAACTCGACTTTGTCACATAATCTCATTCAGAAAGAGCTATTATATTGAATCATTTTTTCACTGTTGTGGTTTAAATACAAGCAAATGCGCGTAAATTAATTTCTTAAACGATTGTCGCTCAAGTTTTCACTTGAGATAGTCAGTGAGCAACATGTGGTTAATATTACAAACAAATTTGTCAGATTTCGTTAAAATTAAGAACGTTTTCTTTTATTTCAAAAAGAGTTTGCAGGGCTTACAATATATACATGCTTGTACTCGTATGTTATCTCCCTAATTCTATGCAACATTTACGTTTATACATTTATGTTTACCTTGATTTATATGTCTAGATTATGAATAAAAAATAAAAACAATATTTATATGGGAAGAGGATTTCTATGTTTGCTGCGTATTTCTCTCTTCAGAAGTTGTAAAGTAAGTGATGACGAAATAGAATAACTTGTGAAAGAGTGTTGTGTCCGTTAATTTACGTTAATTTACTGCGCCTAGAGATTAGTGTTAAGTCAACATTGGTTATTTACTGTAGCAAAATTAAAAGATCAATTTTTCAGAATAATATTCTCATTTTAAAACATGTTCAACAATGAATTCTTAAGTAAAAGGCATATTTTAATTTTGTTCCGATTTCAAAATTTTTGTTTCACGTCAATTTCACACAGAGGTTGCACTTCAAATTTAGAATCTGCAAACTGCATATATTTTCATTTGTAATGCTCAAACTAAAACTGTAGAATTAGCCTAATCCCATAGCTTTGCCCTTTATATTTTACACAAATCCATTCCAAACACCATCGCAAACGTGTGTGTGCTTGTGTTATAGTATGAGATAGACGGCATTAAAAATTTAGAAAAATTAAAAACAAAAAAGAATATTGGCTTTCTTAGTATAAAAAAAAAACGTGATAGAGGTCTACGCAAGGTTTGTGGCTGCTTTAATATGCTTAAACAAAGGCAGGGAACTGTTACAAACGTAGGAAGCCAATACAGATTCCCTTTATATTTCTTCTGTTGAGTGCTCGTACTCACTCACGAAATCTTGGTCCTCTAACAATGAGGGGCTGCAGATAGTTCTGCCTTGCTATTCTTCTTTGTATTTTGCGTCAACGAGAATGATAGATGACAGTAGCTATTATTAACATGTCCCTTTTCTTGTTGGTGTTTTTGCACTAAACCCATCATCTGTAAGTGTCCTAGTGCACGTGGAAGAACCACATGGCGGATTTCGAATGATTACATGATTCCATTAAGACCTCCATTTATATCTTGTCTCGTAACAAAGGTTGACGTAGTAATACTACCTGCAATATATCGAAAATCTCTCGCAGACAGACAGGCGAATTGTTGCCAATCAGGCGGAAAATATTACATAAATAATAACCCAAATCAAAGTCTTTTTGGTGATGTTGAATCTTGTCACCATCCTCTAAAGTGTACATGCTTCTACAATAACATTGATTGAAGGAACGTGTGCGTGTATGCTAACCAGTAATCACACAAAATTTAGCCATTTCTAATAAATATTTTAGAGGAAAAAATATAATTTATGTAATTATCTGTCGATTATTCCAGCAGTTCAAATTAAATGGTCCAGTAATAAAATCATCATAGATTTGTGTATGAAACTACCTGCACTTCAATAATCAGTCGAAAATCTTTAGTGTGCACTTGATGTTATCTGTATTTTCCTGTTTTTTTTTTATAGACTTGAAAGGTATCACACATTGATCAAATCCAAGATGCACCTTTATGAGTCAAAGTATCATAGTCGATTGCCCTGTAGTCCAGTGCTTTGCTCCATAACAAGCTTATATGCAAGTAAACTTCTTAGATTAATGTAACAGATGCAAACAGAAATAAACTGGTAAAATAAACTGATTTGTTGGAATACTAGACAATATATACCACATTGTTCCGTCATACCGGAGATGTACAATGAATGATCTAAGCGGTCACCTATACAAATTGTGTTGATTGTTCTTCAAACGATTGCAAACGTTTAATCTTAAGTTTATATATTTACACAAGAATGTTGTAAAAAAAAATTATAACATTTCGTAGAATTGCACTAATCGCGTTTGAAATTTTACGAGCAATAATGAACAGACCTTAAACTTAAAGAAACACACTGCGTCAGTAGTACATTTGTCAATGAGTTCTTTCATTTCGGAGCAATACTGCCCAGACTTGAATGAATCACTGAAGTGTTGCTGGGGATATGCCCCATTTTGAGGATATCCTGGATGAGATCACGCACCTGGTTTTGAGTCGATTGCCGTCTGGACAACCCCACTTAACATGAGAAAACAAACTATCGATTCTTTTGCGGAGTTTAATGAAGCAGTACATCATAGTTGTCTTAGAAGTAATTAATTGTTATAAATTAATAAAAAACATAAAGCATTCATGAAGATCTGTTGCACTATCCGTTTGTATGCTACATAGAGAAGAAGTAGTACTTTGTACCGATGGATTAGCATTTTGACTTCAGAACCTCAATTAAAGTTTTTGTTTACTTACAGTTCTATTATTAATACTAGCTATTAATTGTAACATTAAGTAAGACAGTAAGGTGAATACTTGATGGAAAATGTGCATTGTTTAAATATAGAATATACTATTCTATATGACGACTGTCAAAACATGAACGGCTTTGAATACCCAATTGTGAAAGTAATTCACATCATGTAGTATGTAAATGTTTAATTTGTTTAATGTTAGATAATTAAGGCAATATATGTGTAGACATAAACCATAATCGAAAACTAAATTTAAATGAACATTATAATACTTCTAATATGTCTGTTCCAAACTCACTTATTCAAGAAAGTTTTTATATAAAGAAACTTGTATTGAGAAGAAAGTATACAAGTGTAAAAAGTCGTCAAATCATGAGAGAGGCATATAGAGGTATGAACAGAAACAAACTGGTATAACTTGCAAATTAATAGTTTATTAAGTAGCTGTTGGTTTTTCTTGTTTTTGTTTGCCTGGCCTCAGTGTCCTATTAACTGTCATGGTTTGGAGCATTTTAATTTCATTATACTTGTTACAGGATCGAATATTTTATTTATAATTGAATGTGTAAGTAATTATATGTTCGAGAAAGTTTATTTGAGCATCATTTGTTGTTCATATTTTTGCTAAAATACACACTGTTTGAGAGATCGTAGTCAGAAATTTCTTAGATAAACACATCATTAATTTAAGCCATTAATTCCTTCAACTGAATTAATCATGAATTAATTACGCTATATAATATCCTTTAATTTGCTTACAGAAAAGTGTGCACGTACTTGATACGTAACTATGTATGCAACTGCATCTTAGGACATTGTATTGTGTTCTCTTAAACTGAGAATAAAGAACAAACACCGATCAAAACCCAATGCATAATCTTGATTGATGCCATCAACAGTTTCACAATATTTCAAAACGATTAAAACACACTTTTTAATGTCTACTTTTTCTTTTCTCGCTTGTTCCCATGTTTGTTTTTGTCCTTCGTATTTATCTTGTCAATTGCCAAGGTATACAACTCGAAATCCAGGCAGAATTGACAAATGTTCTCTTCTAAGTTTAATTCCCATGCCAGTTCCTGAACACAAACTATTTGCCAGAAATGTCACGATGTCAAATTATGACTACACTCCTTGGAGTTATTTCGAAAGACCTTAGAAAAAACATGACAAATATAAACTTTAAATTTAATTGCCAATTAACTTATTATGTTTCTCCACTGCACGTTAGCTACATCCCATTTAACAAGAGGCATCTTGGACTGCATTCTGACATCGATGTAAGTTTCTTTGAGAGAAACATTTCAGGAATATTTTTTTCAAGCTGTTCCACTTTTAAACTAAGAGTCTACACGGATTTAGAACGAAATGCAGCATAAAAGTGTGCGGTGGAATTTATCATTAATTTTATAGCGACAGGTTGATAGTACTTAATATAGGATTAAGAGATTGATAAAAAAAATACAGTATTGTCGGATGACATATACATCCAGAATAGCTCACTAACACACAGTTTACATTCTCATTGGAATTTATCATATATTATTATAGGAAGTTTTACATCAACGAAGGCTTAATCGTCGCTCGTCGCCTCATCCCATGTTTGAAACAGTGGCATTTATGTTGGGATGGCCGATTTTTTGTTAATGTATACTTTCTAATTAATAGAAAGTCAATCTACAGCAAACCCAACTTTCTATCCTTAATCTAGAATAATAAATCAGACTGGAGGCTGGAGAAAACAAACATCAATCGTACTTAAGCCAGTGGACTCTACAGCTGAATAGAGAAACACCCAGTCCAGTCCGTTAAATTGAATACTTGAACAAAAGTGCATGGATTGAGGCTTTTACAACACATTTTAAACTGATCTATAATAAATATTTAATTTTTTCGAAACCAAGTGGAAGGTTACCCCAAAAATAAGTCAAGGATGGTTTATTCAAGTGTACTTTATTATGTCCATTATTTAACTGTTGGACCGATTGATAAAACATTGATGTATTCGTATTTTAAAATGTATGTCATAGAGCATAAAAGTATGAGCTTCGTTGCTTTTTTGAACATCACTATATTTCATTCAGAAAATTGGTTCCGTTGAAGATGTAACGGTTGTGTTTTATGTTTAAGACAGTATCTCAACCGCTATTTACTGTACACTATTTACAAATATCCATATCATTCTTGCTTATACAATACTGTCAAAAACAGTTTCTCGCACTTGTTCTGAAAGTAAGTGAATTAATATTCATAAAATGATTTTTAATTTAGCATGTTTAAAATTTAATCATAGATCATGAAAGCATTGAACTGTATATAATTCAACAAACATCAGAAAATAACGAGCAAACCACAACGACAACCATTACAACAAAATCAAGAATAATACAAATTTGCCATAGAACTTCACAAACATTTACAAAACAACTTGGCAAATTACGTCTTGCAAACAAGTACTTGTTCGGCAAGTTTAAAGCGATTTTAAATCCCTAATTAGGCAACACTCGAGATTACTTTCTAGTTTATTCTTCGTTATAGCTCGTTTATTTGAATAATTACATTACCATATAATCCATCAGAGTGCTGCCCTTTTAAGATTTTGTATCATGAATATCTTGATAGTTGTCGATTTTAATAATAATCAGGTGTTAAAATATATTTAATGTCTTCAAGAACATGAGGATAAATTAATCTAATATCAACAAATAACAACTTTTGCATGTACTGCGATTTGTGAATTTACTTAAAGAAACTAAGATTATCATGAACGACTGGCCTTATACGCATGTTATATATAAACGGGCATATCTGCTTCTTATCTATTTGTTAAAGAAATTGATTCATGTTGAATACAAATGTAATGTAAACATAAGGAGTGAATCTCCGATTTTTATATATATATATATATATATATATATATATATATATATATATATATATATATATATATATATATATATATATATATATATATATATATATATCCTATTTCTAAAGTTGAAAGTTGGTAAAGTTAAACAAAGAAGCAAATGCAAAAAAATATGCAAATAAGAACAGTGGTTCCTTGGGTAATCGTGTTTTGAAGAATTCCATTTTCCATCTAGAAGAGATATCTGTAAACCAACATGGGTGTGAGGTTAATTTGTGTTTATTTTCTTCGTAAAATCCCACCACAAGAGCGTACGCAAAAACGCATTGCTTGAAATTGCAGCTTGTAATTGCATGTTCTGTATTTTATCACATCAACTTAGTCGATTTAGTACATTAAATGTACGAACAGAAGAATGCGTAGTTTGTTAATGATGTGATTAATTTATAGACTTCAAGGCCAGCTCAAATTTAGAATGGCTATTATTCTTTATTCTATGGTTTTGGGGAAATTTTCACGAACGATTTACATCGTAGATTCATCAGAATAAAGCAAAAAGAGACACGCAAACAGATTATGTCACCAATAATACAAATGATTTTCTACACAATAATTATTTTTATTTCCCTTTTCTACATATAATTATCAAGATTATTCAAATGTAAATGGTTACAGTTGTAGCAATATAAACCAGTTCAGTCACGTGTTGTTTTTCCATCTCGCAAACTTAAGAACAATTTTCAGGGAAAAACTCACTAAAAGTAATCAACCTCTAACTAAGATGTAAGGAAGTAACAATGTTTTACTGAGCATATTTATTCTGGTGTGCATTTAGGTAATTTATGTTTTATGCACAATATAAAATAACTGAAAAGTTACGTGCTGCAGTCGAGACACATCGGATAGTTGCGCCATACCTAGACCTATTTTGTATAATAAACGGCCTAAACCTTTACCTAAACAATTGAATTGATCAACTAAGAATGTATAAGTTTTAAATAAAATACATTCACTTTAAAAAGCAATTTGTAAGATTTTTCTCAAATTCCGATGAATTCCATCAATCGTGCTTGATTTAATACGAGAATTAATATACAGACCCTGAAACAACAACTAACAAGACACACTGTGTAAGTACATTTATCAGTAAGTTGTTTTCTTATCCTATGCAACTATAATCACCATACAATGTTGCAGGGAATCTCCGCAGTGTTGCAGAGGATGTTAACATCTTAAAGATATCCTGGATAAGATCCCGCACATGTTTTTGAGGCAGTTTCCGTTCGGGCTATTCCATTTAAAATTAGAAAACAAATTATCGACTCTTTTGCGGAGTATAATATAGTAGTACATCATAGTTCTTGCGAAAATAGCAGATTCTTCTTTTAATACAAATCATAAAGCATCAATGGATATCGGTTACACTATCGATGTGTATGCTACACATAGATCAGAAGAATTAATTTTAACCGATGAATTTCTCACTTTGACGGTAGAAACTTGATTAGTTGTTTGTTTATTTGCAGCTCCTGAAATAAGGTGTTTAATGAACGCTAGTCATTCTATCTAGTAAAATACAGCAGTAAGACACGAATAGTTGATGGACTCTGTTAAACCAAAAATGTTTATACGTTGGGTATAATATAAGAAGACAGTCATCACATGGACGGTCCTGAACAGGCAATGATGAATGTAATTCTCACAATGCAGTATATGTAAATGAGTAATTTGTTTAATGTTAGATTGGAAGAGTAGGATATGTATAGACATAAACCATGCTTTAAAACGTAATATTAATAAAAGTTTCAATAATTATAATATGTTTTTTCAAGCTCACTTTTTTTAAGAAAGTTAACATAATAAATAAATCACTTGTGGTTCACTTTCTATCTAAAATGCAAACTGTTTCCGAAATGGTTGCCAGAAACAATTGAAATAAACACACGATTAAATAAAGCTTATCATCGAATTTTTCAGATGAACGCTTATAGAAATTATTCCATAATCGTGAATGATACAAAGTCCGTTCTTCTAAGTTTCAGTTTTTCAAGAATTAGCTATCTGTTTTCATGAAAAATATCACAACAAAGAATAACAATAAGTTATCGCTCTGAAAAAGACAAAAACCATTTCATATTTAATAAAATCACCACATGGTATATTGGCATATAGTGTTATAGATACATGTAAAACTAAGTTGCAAATGTACTCACTTAGTGATTTATCTCAATGGCTTTTGAGCTAAAACCTCCTTAAGAAGGGATGCCGTGTATTGACATGGGCAAGTTTTTTTATGTGAAACATTTCCATAAAATCTACTTTAGGCTATTCCACAATATAACTCGGCGTCCTACTGGAATTTAGTGTTGAAGTTATGTGCAATACGAATTATGTAGTGGTAGAAATCTTTAACTTTTCAGTGAGGGCTAGATAGTACTAAATATGGTAGGGGATTGACAATCATTACAATACCTTATTATCGGAGGACATTAAAAAGTGAAGCTCATGAACTAACATGACATGACATTGTTTAGATGACATATTACAGTTTCGAATCAACGAACACTGATAAAGATGTAGCCATCCTACGTCACCTCATTCAAGGTCTGTCTAATTTTCAATACTATTTAAAACGTCGGCATTCTTGCTGGGATGGTCGATTCGTTGTCATTGTATTATTTCTAATTGATAACAAGTCAAACTGCACCAACCGCACATTTCTATCATGAATCACGCCAAGCAGGCCGGATGATGTAAAGAAAACATAATTCGTACCAAAGCCAAAGGCCTATGTGCCTAGCAGAGAGTCACATATAGAAAACACCACTTCTAATCCGTTAAGTGAGTAACAGAATATGAGTTGAGGAGTTTACAACTGACTTGGGACTGAAATATCATAACAGCAATAAACTATACCGGAACTAATTTGGCGGTTAGCACCAATCCAGAAATAATGCATGGTTCATTCAAGTTTAATTTACATTAGGTCTAGTATTAAACTGTTGGATCTTTTGTTAAAACGTTCATATTCGTATCGATGTATGTATGTCAGCAGAGCATAGAATTATGAGCTTCATTGATTTATACAACAATATTTCATTCTAACAGAAAATTGGTTCTGTTAAAGAAAAAATGATTTTTGTTTTACTTTTTCCAAAATCTTAGTTTATGCTTCTGACCTCTGATCTCATCCACAATTAATTGTTCAATATTTAGCTTATAAAATTATGTCAGAAAGAGTTTCTCACACTTGTTCTAAAACCTAAGCGATTCAGCATTCGTAAAATGATTTTTATTTAGCATGTCTACAAATTCAATCTTAGATCATGAAAGCATTGAAATATAGGCATAAAGAAATGAAAAGTTAACGAGGAAACAACAACAACAACAACAACAACAACAAATAGACCAAAACTCATATACACCTTCTGCCACATTACTAAACAAACATTTACATCACACCTTGGCATCACTTTCGTCATAACTTATCAAAGAAAACATCAGCGCTTGGACATTATGTATTCAAATAGATCAATTTTCATTTCATTGCTTGCACTTGAAAAACCCATCAGGAAGTGCGAGATTAGAGCTCTGTAAAACCGGTTTAAACACCCCGGTCGACCCATATTGCCTACTGAACGTTATTTAAATTCTTTTAACATAAATAATTTGATATTTCTCGAACTCAAGTTTTGTTTTAATTAATTGTTCGAGCAATACGTTATGTCTTAATGCGCATTGTGTAATATTTCTCTAATATTGAACAAACGACACACATATGTGAATTAAATTCATCATTGAGAACTTAAGACTGTTCATGTTATGGCTGGCTGTATTTGTATTCGATTTATAAACAGGCATATCCATTCCATGGCTAACATTCATGGCCCGTCTTACTGTTGTATTAAATTAGATTGCCTAAACTAAACTTTACATTACAGTGAATGACAAGTTTTAATTAAATGTGTTACTTCATGATCAGTAAACTATGAAGACAGCTAATTGAGTTTCGGACGTCAAAGTGCTAACTCATCGGCTAAAATTATTTGTAGCATGCTCACAGAGAGTGCAATTTTAAGACGATCTCTGTAAATGATATATGAATGGTCTTAAATGAACAGTTGCTTTCATAAAAAACTGCGTCTTGCTGCGTCGGTATATAGCTTTTAGTGTCGCACCCGATAAGCTTTATTGACTTTGTACTACCTTAGGAATTTATTTTGTTACTTTTTTCAGTTGTGTTTTCTAATGTGCGTATTTAATTAAGGATTATTAATGAAAGCATCGAAACTAATGAAACTGTTTATAATCTTTAAATAAAACGTAGGCATAAGTTAACTTAATATGTTAGGAGACCATTGAGGAAGTTTATTGAGTGCGTATCCTCGGTTAAGCTAAACTATCCGATGTGCTTCGGTTGGAGCATTATGTTCATAGTATTTAAGTGAGTGTTCGTCTTGCATGAAACAAAGGTTACCCCGAAGTACTTTGATGATTTCTATTATTACATACTGTAATACCAGTTGTTTTTCAGTTGCATGTATTTTAGAGTTAAGAAACGTATTGTGAACATTTATGTAAATTTGACCAGTGGATACTGACATGCCAGAACGGAACGTATTAAGAACAAAATAAGTTTGTTTCGAGCTTCGGCTCAAAGTTTGTTATCAAGCATTTGTGGAACAACAGGCAATCCATTGCCTTGGCAGTGGTTGTAACTTTTATTTGTGCAACTTAAGTAGAAATGTAATTTCTGAACTATATCTAAACACAAAAAGTGAAACATACAAAGATTATAAGAAAAGTCAAAATGGACTGCCCTAGGGATTGTTACAATGGCTTATCTGACAAGTTTTTAGCACAACGAAGAGAAGTAATTTGCTAATAATTGGCATCTTGTCAGATTGCAGAGCCATAACTGATTACCATGAATGCTACCTTTTACCTACACGACATAGTAACAAGTTGAAGGTGCCAAAATAAGGTTTTAAGATTGATGTATGGAAAGTGAGAGAATGCGGCTTAAGTGTCCGCTTGTAATACAAGGTTTGGCATAACTTTAGTTCGTGTTTCAAACCCAGGTCAAGATCACTAATTTCCTTGAGAAATAAATTTACCTCAAATCGCTTCAGCTTACCCTCGTGAATAATTGGGTAATTGCAAAACACATTCGGGTCATAAATCTCAAACGCCCTCTCTCGACTGCCATAGTACGCGTTTGGCGAATACACCAAATGACCGGCGGGTAAACTGTAGTTAGCTAATCATTAGCTTCAAAGTGCATGTAGATTATAAATTGCTTTCTAATAAAATAGTTGAACAGTTACACAGCAGCACCGATTTTTGACATTGCACATGACGTATAAGGAGGGTTTTATTTAGATATTTGCATAATGAAAGGTAAGTAGTAAACTAGTAATATCCTTCTTGCTGGAAAATGTTCACAAAGAACTTGATTGAATTAAAATAATGAAGGAGAAATGGTAAAAGTTTTGTTTATTGTTGTATTGTTGTTGTTGTTTTCTGTGGGTTTTTTTGCAATTGCAAATTGTGTGTCATGTTAACGGCTTCAGACTGAAAAGCTCAACGTCTGACACAAGTGTTTATGCGAAGACAAAAACGTTTGTTTAAAGTTGTAATCTATGCAAACAACTCAACACACCTTAAAATTGTACTAAAATCTTCATGCTGCTCACTTGTTTGTTTTAGATCTGTTCTTTACTTCTTACAAAGGAAGTGAACTTAATTTAAATACTTAAATGAGCTCAAAAACTACTTAACTTCTTAACAAAAAACAATTTGTTCAAGTAGTTTTATATGGATGATTAAATCACCTTCATCATTATAAAGAATGTTAGGTGCAATATTTAAGTGGATGAAACAGTTTATGAAATCTTCTGCGTAAAGAAGTATTAAACTGTCCACAAAGCTTTACCGTGGCACTAGTGGGCCCTATGATATTCCATTTCATTCATTTTAATTGAATGCTGCTTTAGCTACCAAAGTAATGCCGTCACAAATGACTTAAAGCAATAACCGTACACAAACGTACGAAGGAAGACACATACATATTCATATAGACTTAATTATGCTAATTATGCCCGCATTTAAGGCGTACACCCTAACACACAAAGACAGACAATACTGTGAACATTAAATCACGTCTCACCTCAACACGCCGGGTTGTTATTATCTATTTGTTAAAGAAATTGATTCATGTTAAATAAAAATGTAATGTAAATATAAGGAGTGAATCTCCGATTTCTATATATATATATATATATATATATATATATATATATATATATATATATATATATATATATATATATATATATATATATCCTATTTCTAAAGTTGAAAGTTGGTAAAGTTAAACAAAGAAGCAAATGCAAAAAAAATGCAAATAAGAACAGTGGTTCCTTGGGTAATCGTGTTTTGAAGAATTCCATTTTCCATCTAGAAGAGATATCTGGAAACCAACATAAGTGTGAGGTTAATTTGTGTTTATTTTGTTCGTAAAATCCCGCCACAAGAGCGTACGCAAAAACGCATTGCTTGAAATTGCAGCTTGTAATTGCATGTTCTGTATCTTATCACATCAACTTAGTCAATTTAGTACATTTATTGTAAGAACAGAAGAATGCGTAGTTTGTTAATGATGTGATTAATTTATGGACTTCAAGGCCAGCTCCAATTTAGAATGGCTATTGTTCTTTATTCTACGGTTCTTGGGACATTTTCACGAACGATTTACATCATAGACGCATCGGAATAAAGCAAAAGGAGACACGCAAACAGATTAGGTCACCAATAATACAAATGGTTTGCTACATAATATTTATTTTATTTTTTATTTTTCTACATATAATTATCAAGATTATTCAAATGTAAATGCTTACAGTTGTAGCAATACAAACCAATTCAGTCACGTGTTGTTTTTCCATCTCGCAAACTAAAGAACAATTTTCAGGGAAAAACTCACTAAAAGTAATCAACCTATAACTAAGATATAAGGAATGAACAATGCTTTACTGAGCATATTTATTCTGCTGTGCATTTAGTTAATTTATATTTTATGCACAATATAAAATAACTGAAAAGTAACGTGCTGCGGTCAAGACACGTCGGATAGTTGCGCCATACCTAGACGTATGTTGTACAATAAATGGCCTAAATCTTTACCTAAACAACTTAATTGATTAACTAAGAATTCATAAGTTTTAAATAAAATACATTCACTTTAAAAAGCAATTTGTGAGGTTTTTTCTCAAATTCCGATGAATTCCATCAATCGGGCTTGATTTAATACGAGAATTAATATACAGACCCTGAAACAAAAATTAACAAGACACACTGTGTACGTACATTTATCAGTAAGTTGTTTCCTTATCCTATGCAACTATAATGACCATACAATGTTGCAGGGAATCTACGCAGTGTTGCAGATGATGGCATCTTGAGGATATCCTGGATAAGATCCCACACATGTTTTTGAGGCAGTTTCCGTTCGGGCTATTCCATTTAAAATTAGAAAACAAATTGTCGACTCATTTGCGGAGTATAATATAGTAGTACATCATAGGTCTTGAGAAAATAGCAGATTCTTCTTTTAATACAAATCATAAAGCATCAATGGATATCGGTTACACTATCGATGTGTATGCTACACATAGACCAAAAGAATTAATTTTAACCGATGAATTTCTCACTTTGACGGTAGAAACTCGATTAGTTGTTTGTTTATTTGCAGCTCCTGAAATAAGGTGTTTAATGAACGCTAGTCATTCTATCTAGTGAAATACAGCAGTAAGACGAAGAGTTGATGGACTCTGTTAAACCAAATATGTTTATACATTGGATATAATATATGGAGACAGTCATCACATCATCACATGGACGGTCCTGAATAGGCAATGATGAATGTAATTCCCACAATGCAGTATATGTAAATGTGTAATTCGTTTAATGTTAGATTGGAAGAGAAGGATATGTATAGACGTAAACCATGCTTTAAAACGTAATCTTAATAAAAGTTTTAATAATTTTAATATGTTTTTTCAAGCTCACTTTTTTAAGAAAGTTAACATCCTTAATATCACTTGTGAATCACTTTTTATCTAAAATGCAAACTGTTTCCGAAATGGTTGCCAGAAACAATTGAAATAAACACACGATTAAATTAAGCTTATCATCGAATTTTTCAGTTGAACGCTTATAGAAATTATTCCATAATCGTGAATGATACAAAGTCCGTTCTTCTAAGCATAGAAACTGCATTTGCCTAGTTTTTGCACAACATAGTTTCAGTTGTTAAAGAATTAGATATCTGTTTTCATGAAAAATATCACAACAAAGAATAATAATAAGTTATCGCTCTGAAAAAGACAAAAACCATTTCATATTTAATAAAATCACCACATGGTATATTTGCACTAAGTTGCAAATGTACTCACTTAGGATTTATCTCAATGGCTTTTGAGCTAAAACCTTCTTAAGAAGGGATACCGTGTATTGACATGGGCAAGTTTCTTTTAAGTGAAACATTTCCATAAAATCTACTTTAGGCTATTCCGCAATTTAACTCGGCGTTCTACTGGAATTTAGTGTTGAAGTTATGTGCAATACGAATTATGTAGTGGTAGAAATCGTTAATTTTTCAGCGAGGGCTAGATAGTACTAAATATGCTAGGGGATTGACAATCATTACAATACCTTATTATCGGAGGACATTAAAAAGTGAAGCTCATGAACTAACATGACATGACATCGTTTACATGACATAATACAGTTTCGAATCAACGAACAATGATAAAGGTGTAGCCATCATACGTCACCTCATTCAAGGTCTGTCTAATTTTCAATACTATTTAAAACGTCGGCATTCATGCTGGGATGGTCGATTCCTTGTCATTGTATTATTTCTACTTAATAAAAAGTCAAACTGCAGCAACCGCACATTTCTATCATGAATCACGCCAAGCAGGCCGGATGATGTAAAGAAAACATAATTCGTACCAAAGCCAAAGGCCTATGTGCCTAGCAGAGAGTCACATATAGAAAACACCACTTTTAATCCGTTAAGTGAGTAACAGAATATGGGTTGAGGAGTTTACAACTGACTTGGGACTGAAATATCATAACAGCAATAAACTATACCGGAACTAATTTGGCGGTTAGCACCAATCAGAAATAATGCATGGTTCATTCAAGTTTGATTTACATTAGGTCTAGTATTAAACTGTTGGATCTTTTGTTAAAACGTTCATATTCGTATCGATGTATGTATGTCAGCAGAGCATAGAATTATGAGCTTCATTGATTAATACAATAATATTTCGTTGTAACAGAAAATTGGTTCTGTTAAAGAAATAATGATTTTTGTTTGTTTTTTCCCAAATCTTATTTTATGCTTCTGACCTCTGATCTCATCCACAATTAATTGTTCATTATTTAGCTTATAAAATTATGTCAGATAGAGTTTCACACACTTGTACTAAAACCTAAGCGATTCAGCATTCGTAAAATGATTTTTATTTAGCATGTCTACAAAATCAATCTTAGATCATGAAAGCATTGAAATATAGGCATAAGAAATGAAAAGTTAACGAGGAAACAACAACAACAAATAGACCAAAACTAATATACACCTTCTGCCACATGACTTAACAAACATTTACATCACACCTTGGCACCACTTTTGTCATAACTTATCAAAGAAAACATCAGCGCTTGGACATTTTCTATTCAAATAGATCGATTTTCATTTCATTGCTTGCATTTGAGAAACCCATCAGAAAGTGCGAGGTTAGAGCTCTGTAAAACCGGTTTAAGCACCCCAGTCGGCCCATATTGCCGACTAAACGTTATTTAAATTTTTATAACATAAATATTTTGATATTTCTCTAGTTCAAGATTTCTTTTAATTAATTGTTCGAAAAATACGTTATGTCTTAATGTGCATGGTGTAATATTTCTCTAATATTTAACAAACGACACACATATAATTAAATTCATCATTGAGAACTTAAGACTGTTCATATTATGGCTAGCTGTATTTGTATTCGATTTATAAACAGGCATATCCGTTTCATGGCTAACATTCATGGCCTGTCTTACAGTTGTATTAAATTAGATTGCCTAAACTAAACTTAACATTACAGTGCATGACAAGTTTTAATTAAATGTGTTACTTCATGATCAGTAAACTATGAAGACAGCTAATTGAGTTTCGGACGTCAAAGTGCTAACTCATCGGCTAAAATTAGTTGTAGCATGCTCACAGAGAGTGCAATTTTAAGACGATCTCTGTAAATGATATATGAATTGTCTTAAATGAACAGTTGCTTTCATAAAAAACTGCGTCTTGCTGCGTCGGTATATAGCTTTTAGTGTCGCACCCGATAAGCTTTATTGACTTTGTACTGCCTTAGGAATTTATTTTGTTACTTTTTTCAGTTGTGTTTTCTAATGTGCGTATTTAATTAAGGATTATTAATGAAAGCATCGAAACTAATGAAACTGTTTATAATCTTTAAATAAAACATAGGCATTAGTTAACTTAATATGTTAGGAGACCATTGAGGAAGTTTATTGAGTGCGTATCCTCGGTTAAGCTAAACTATCCGCTGTGCTTCGGTTGGAGCATTATGTTCATAGTATTTAAGTGAGTGTTCGTCTTGCATGAAACAAAGGTTACCCCGAAGTACTTTGATGATTTCTATTATTACATACTGTAATACCAGTTGTTTTTCAGTTGCATGTATTTTAGAGTTAAGAAACGTATTGTGAACATTTATGTAAATTTGACAAGTGGATACTGACATGCCAGAACGTAATAAGTTTGTTTCGAGCTTCGGCTCATAGTTTGTTATCAAGCATTTGTGGAACGTCAGGCAATCCATTGCCTTGGCAGTGGTTGGAACTTTTATTTGTGCAACTTAAGTAGAAATGTAATTTCTGGACTATATCTAAACACAAGAAGGGAAACATACAAAGATTATAAGAAAAGTTAAAATGGACCGCCCTAGGGATTGTTACAATGGCTTATCTGACAAGTTCTTAGCACAACGAAGAGAAGTAATTTGCTAATAATTGGCATCTTGTCAGATTGCAGAGCCATAAGTGATTACCATGAATGCTACCTTTTACCTACACGACATAGTAACAAGTTGAAGGTGCCAAAATAAGGTTTTAAGATTGATGTATGGAAAGTGAGAGAATGCGGCTTAAGTGTCCGATTGTAATACAAGGTTTGGCATAACTTTTGTTCGTGTTTCAAACCCAGGTCAAGACCACTAATTTGCCTTGAGAAATAAATTTATCTCAAATCGCTTCAGCTTACCCTTGTGAATAATTGGGTAATTGCAAAACACATTCGGGTCATAAACCTCAAACGCCCTCTCTCGACTGCCATAGTACGCGTTTGGCGAATACACCAAATGACCGGCGGGTAAACTGTACTTAGCTAATCATTAGCTTCAAAGTGCATGTAGATTATAAATTGCTTTCTAATAAAAGAGTTGAACAGTTACACAGCAGCACCGATTTTTGACATTGCACATGACGTATAAGGAGGGTTTTATTTAGATATTTGCATAATGAAAAGTAAGTAGTAAACTCGTCATAATATCCTTCTTGCTGGAAAATTTTCGCAGAGAACTTGATTGAATTAAAATAAGGAAGGAGAAATGGTAAAAGTTTTGTTTATTGTTGCGTTGTTGTTTTTTTTTGTGTGGTTTTTTTTTGTTTTTGTTTTTTGCAATTGCAATAAAGAAATTGTGTGTCATGTTAACGGCTTTAGACTGAAAAGTTCAACATCTGACACAAGTGTTTATGCGAAAACAAAAAAAAAAACAAAAAAAAAACGTTTGTTCAAAGTTGTAATCTATGCAAACAACTCAACACACCTTAAAATTGTACTTAAATCTTTATGCGTTCTTACAAAGGAAGTGAACTTCATTTAAATACTTAAATGAGCTCAAAAATGACTTAACTTCTTAACAAAAAAAAACAATTTGTTCAAGTAGTTTGTTTTGGATGATTAAATCACCTTCATCATTATAAAGAATGTTAGGTGCAGTATTTTAAGTGGATGAAACAGTTTAATGAAATCCTCTGCGTAAAGAAGTATTAAACTGTCCACAAAGCTTTACCGTGGCACAAGTAGGCACTATGATATTCCATTTCATTTATTAAAGTTTATTGAATGCTGCTATACCAACGAAAGTAATGCCGTCACAAATGACTTAAAGCAATAACCGTACACAAACGTACGATGGAAGACACATACACATTTATATAGACTAAATTATGCTAATTATGCCCGCATTTAAGGCGTACACCCTAAAACACAGACAGACAATACTGTAAACATCAAAGCACGTTTTCTCACCTCAACACGCCGATTTCCAACTCCGCTGGCTGCTTAGCCTCTCACCGCGTGAGTTCGAGACCCGTTCGGGGCGAAGGCCTTAATATGGAACACATGTCTGGGGTTTTCCTCCTCCAAAAAGCTTGACGTTGCTATAATGATAATAATTGGTCGCTGCAATGTATTTCAAAAACGGAAACAACATAAATAAAACTCATCTGGACATTAAGATCATAATGTCTGAAGGAAGTCTGCGGGAATGATTGATCGTCTAATTGGTTTGGGGTTTTATTGGGTAATAACTTATAAGTAATGTTAAGTATTGACGAAAGACCATATGATCATCTGGGGTGTTCTTCTCGGGATATTACTTATCGTCGGCTATACTAACATGCGAATCAAAGTTTTTATACAGATCCACGCCAACGTGCTTTGGGGTATTCTCGTGGCGACTGTATTTCTTTAAGTTGGCAAAAACATGGCAAAACATGGGCCAGGAAGAGTGTGCGATGTTTGATGCAGCATTTTGTTCAATCAGAGGTAAGCACTATTGAACAGTGCCTTAAAAAGATTTTTTCACACGTATAGTAAGCTATTCCTTGGATATAACTTCAATAAGAAGTCGCAGGGTTTGTCATAAATGGGTTGTTATTGTCTATTTGTGAAAGAAATTGATTCATGTTGAATACAAATGTAATGTAAATATAAGGAGTGAATCTCGAATCTCCGATTTTTGACGTTTATCGGTTGTTGAACCGAGTTGGGCCGTTAAAAGTACTTCGTGAAATCCTTCAGACTCCGTAATACTTCAAACAGCCCTACACGGATCATGAACCGATGAACGTCAACTTTCAGCGATTCTTTCCTTAAGTATCAACTCAATAACGGTCGAGGGTTATGTCTGGGTCTACATATATCTACGTCTTGAATAACCAGTTTACATTTTAAACAAGTCAATAACTCTAAAACCCATAGATATTAGAAATGTATAATCTGTATACAAGGGACGTGTTTTCTTGAATGGTTATGTGTTGTCAGTGGATTTTCTTCTGTAGGTAATGGTTGTTACTGAAACAGAAATCATTCATTATGCTATTGGTGCATCAGTGAAATCATTTTTTGGATGTTACCTTCCTTCCGATTTGTGCGTAATTAAATAAACTGCAGTCCTTTAAATGGATGATTGAAAATATGCAATGCTTGACCTTTTAATGTACATATCTTTCCTGATATACTCGTTTGTTTGCAGATAAGCATCTTCCCTGCTTTAGGACATCGTGCTTTCAAATAAAAAATCTCAACATCAGGCGCGATTGTCTTGCGTAATCAACAAATTGAATACATGTCGTAATATCAAGGTTAACTATACAAGAATGTATTAAATACAAATTCAAGAAAATGCATTATTTATACAGTATTTACAGGTATCATTAGATTAACGGCCGAGAAGATTTGATTTCGATTATCGAATCTCGTGTAATGGTATTTTACCAATCTGGCAAATGCCAGGCAATACATCTCCCGGGATGACAAAATTGGGTGACACCAGACATCGAGTGTTTGTATACTTACAATAAACAACATCCTCCTAAATTAGTATTTTACATTTACGAAATATTTATACAGATATGACTTCACGATGATATTTGCAAAATACCTAAATCAAATCAATAAAAGTAGATATTAAATTATCCGTATGCTGCACCAACAAAAAGAAAAAGTATTTGGAGCACATGTGGAATGGCAAGAGTGTTTAAATATTAGAAGCTAGGGATATACAAATAACAATGTTAATTCATAATTAAGGAGGGGATTATGTCCATCAATAGTTTGTTTTGTATCTGGTTTATTATTCAAAGAAAAATATGCATTAGGTAAAATTACATGGCTTATTGCTGCGATAAAATTCCGACAGAGTGTTTTTATCTTAACATGAAAACACGTCTTTGATATAAGATAAATTCATTCAGAGCTAGCATTCTTTATTCACTTCAATTATCTTGCCGCAATAAAATCTTTTATGTAACCGGGTAAAGATAGAAGATGTTCAATGAAAAGCGAAAAAATCAAACATTTTCAATTGTATCCGAATTTAACCATATTAAACTTTTAAAATTTAATGCAAGGTCGCAACTACATAAAAATATGATTTTGTAATTTTACAACTTATTTGACTGATATTACCATAATTAACCATTTAGGTTTACCGCCAGTATGAAAATACAAGATACAAAATGAACAATAAATACGACAGAAAACACACTTCGACAATGGTGATAAATTTACGTTTAAAGCGGCCTTATTGACAAAAATAATCAATTATAACAATGACTACAAATATAAATCTGTTGGTTTTTTTTTTTTTGCTATATTTGTTAGATGATACATACAGTTGTGTTTTTGTCTATTGGCGTTCATTAACTTTTGTATATCATATTTAGCATCATGTGTACAAATAAAATACTTCTAACTCGAGAAGTTTAATATGCCTACATTATTTCGCTTTTCTATGGATTCTACAGAAACGAGTTTAGGCGATAACCGCTATCTCGTATATCTCTGTATGTGTGTATGAAGAGCTCAGAAGTTGCATTCAAAGCTAATCATGTTATCTGGTAGAAGGATAAACGAAATTCAGAGAGATGTGCGCGTAGTTGGCCGTGTCTGCGCTAATGTCGCTAGTAGACCGGACATGCTGCGATGATCTAATTTGATCTAATGCACTGGACTAGAAAGAAACCCGGATGGTATAAAGTATGTTACGGTTATCGTGTAAGAAATCGTTTTATATTGGTCGTATTCGGTCATTGCATTATTTAAGCAAATCTATTTTAGATTTAGACGGAAACAAACTCTGTTTTCTGCATTTTGGAATAGGCTTATTGAATATACCTTGGAATCACGGTTCTGTCTTAAACGTTTGAAAGGGAAAGTTCCGGTCGACAAACGCAAACTACTAATTAGGCAGGTAGATGACAAATGCGCTCACTCTGAGGTACGTCCTAAAAGTACTGGTTTGTTCCTTATATGCATGTAGGAAATCCTGGGCGATCGACACAGAGGACATGGGTTTAAAACAAGATGTATATGCTGAGAACTATATGCTACTTTGTTTTTCTCTTTCTGTGCCATTCGTTTGTAACAGCAAGCTGCACTGTTAACCTTGCAATTTTTTATTCTTTTCTTTGAAAAAGTAAACCGACCTCGATTTTATTGTACAGACAGGTCCTTGCCAACAGTTCGATTGATCGTTATATATTTATATTACTATATATATCACTACATATATTAATATATATATATATATGAATTATTACCAATTTATCATAATGAATGCTTTATTTTCTCATAAAAGACACGTGTGTATTTTATTACTAGTTATTTTGTTTGTATATAAGTTCATTGTATCTGTTTTAACTACCGATGCAGGTGCTTACTGTTAGTTGTTTCACTTTGACGGGATGATGTTATTTACACTGGTTGTTTGCTAAAAAACCTTCAGGAAGTTCGAGGTTGGAGCGCTCCACAAACCAGGTTTAAGCACCCCAGTTGGCCCTTTTGCCGATTGACCGTTCCAATGCGGTAACTCGTCTCTGTGTTATTGTCACATTTACATTTACCTTGTTTGCCTTTGTCTACTGGTAGATAAAATCTAAATATCTGTGGAAATTTTGATAGGACCTTTTCTCATTTACCTATTGGCATTACCTTTATACCTTTTAAATTTTAATATATATCAACATACTCTGGGGTTTTTTTTATAGTCTTATCTGTGATGTTAATGCAGGCAATGTGTGAAGTATTCTCGGAAGCGAAAGAAACACAATCTGATTATACAAAACCGACTACTTGAACAAAAAACATGTACAATAGGACAAGCTTAAAATGCTCAATTAATAAACAACTTAATGTAAAAAATAACCTTAGGAGAATAGTTGTTAATTTGCATATAACTGCCAATATTTATTTAATCACAACAATTGTCATCAGCAACAAAACTACTACAGTGATATTCTGTTATTGATTGTGAAAAGACCTTTATTGTAAGGAACAAGATTCAATGGCTGCTTATAATCCACATGTCACTCATCATGTGTGCTGCATATTTTAGATTGATTAGTAAAAGACATATTTGTAAGATTTAAATATATTATCCAACAAACTGCCATCCATTTGTGTAGACAGAGCAGGATACAATCCCTTTTCATATTGTTTTAAGCGTTGCAAGAGACTTTGGTACGTCTTGTCGTAAAATCAGGCTAGTGCATGGCAATGACGTAATTGGTGAGGTTACTGGACGTTCTTCTATAACCAAGCATTTCAAATTAAGTGTTTGTCGGGTAGGATATTTCTGATGCGAGTAATATCTTTCTTACAGAATAGAGAAGTTAATGATAGGTAGGTTATATTAAATAATAAAGGATTAAAAACATCACATTGCGTTTGATTATGCAATGAATGCAATATTAAAAATTTGTTATTTTGTTCGGATGCTTCGAAATTATTCTGTACATGGCCTGCACATTTAAAAAGCAACGCAGTGAATGATTCTGCAATAAATTACGCAAACCTTAAGTCTACTTCCTAAATAACCTACACATTTATCACGCTTAAGCACACACATTTGTCATTCATTAACTATACACAAAAACACATTCAGAAAAAACACCTTTGCAGACAAAACAATGCAACAGATTTATACACTTGATCGATTAATTCAACCTCACCATTAATGTTAACTTGACAAGTAGAACAGACATATTCTATTCATTTTTCTTATCCCCAAATCACTGAATCTGGCTGTTTCACATGTTAAACAAATATTGACAAAAGATACGGTGCACATATCCGTCCTAAAGGTAAACGAGAATAATCTTTAAACAAAGTTTACACGTTTGTTGAATGTTTGCTCCCACTGAAATTTTAGCCATACAAAGCGTGCAATTGGATTCGTACATTTAAAGAAGAAGTTGTTCCATAAACCAGTGCAAAAATACAATAGTTGTTTACATGAAATAACAAGAAAATTACAGCATACAACGCAAATAATTTTCATTTAAATTTAATACAAAATTTAAGAAAATGAAGAGTATGAAAACGTTTTCTACAGCTACAATTTGTATAAAAGCTGCATGCAACCCTCGTCATTATTTATTGTAATAGTAAGATGCAAAACCTGCATTTATACCAACTAAAACACCATAAAACATTAATGTTTAACTTAATGTATTTCTTATTACTTTTATTATGAGGTATTTTACATAATAAACATTCATTACGTTATTAATAGAGTTAACTTCGAGCTGCATATTATCAAGGGTAGACGAACGGGGTCATGTTCTTAGATAAAGCTACTGACGGTCTCTTTGAATTGCAGAAACACACATTATTTAATCTCTATATTGTTTGCTGTTCAAATGCTTTAGATGAGAAGAAACTATACAAAATAAATTTGCTTCAAAATTTAAATATCTGTGAAAATTTTGATAGGACCTTTTCTTATTTACCTATTCATAATCACAACAGTGTTACTTGTGCAGTGTGGCGGTCGTTAAAAAACTCCCCGTGCATGTGATCTATGTTCTTATTCATCCTATCAGGATTGTTACGTATATTTTCTTTTTTGATAAACCTTGGACTTAGGTTTATTTTACTTGAAATAAAACAACCATGAACAGGCTGTATTTACCTTGTTTACCTTTATCTACTGGTAGATAAAATTTAAATATCTGTGAAGATTTTGATAGGACCTTTTCTTATTTACCTATCGTCTAAGAAAGAAAGCTGTATGTAAGTCATATCCCCTGACATATATTATTCAATAAGTAATTTATGTGATAAGTTAACCGATATGTTAGAAATAACTAATTGCCGAGAAGTCTCAAACAGATATCAGAAAGTAAATAAGGAAGAACTGGAGGTATGGTCCGCGATTTTGGAAAATGATATATACAGAAAATTGACATAATTGGTCGGTGGGCTTTTCCTTTTTCAAACAAGAAATTATATGTCGTGATTTGCTGCTGAGATAGATCCACCGACGTCATAACATGTGCCAATCATAACTTAACTGAGAATTCGGTGATAATGTAGATTAAATTAATAAACAGACCTAAGACATTAAAGTATTTTAATGACGTCTATAGTTTTCTTCCATGGAGGTGCTTTTCACGGAAGCAAATTCTCTATCGTTTTTTTACATCCAATCAATCAATAAGTGACAGCTCATTGATAGGATCTGAACGCATTGGGTGGCAATGGTCGCGGTCGAGCAACGTAAAATATTCATTAAAATATTTATTAAACAAAGATACGATGAAAGCGCGCAATATACGATTATGTCCCTTAGGGTTTTGGTCGCTTTTGTCGTATGGTCATACCCTCATGTGTGTGTTTTATCTACATGAATTAATTACTGAAAGTTTATCATATATCCAGTCGTTTTGGTGTCGTTTGAGATTGCACTTTCGAGGCTACGCTAGGCTCCAACGAACCGAATATTTAAAGGAATAAAGTATTCATGTTTGCTTCAACTGTTATTTCCTTATGAAACAGCTTAAGAAGTAATTGTTTTACAATGAACTATGCACGTTTTTAAACAGATAACATAGTGCCTTTCAAGTTAAGATATTAAGAATTAATTTTAATATTTAATAATTCATGAACATTTATGCATTAAAATAAATTATATGGCGAAATCTCTTTCCCAAACTTTACTTGTTTCGTATTTCTATCGTATAATTCTTTCTTGGGAAGAAAAATATCATTAGATTTTTCTTGTAAATTGCAAGATTGAAATGATTATGTGATAATGAACATCATATCATTGTCTCAATACAACACGCCTTTTTTGCCTAAACTGTTTAGATAAGTCGTTCATTTTAAAACACAATAAAACATGTAGTTTTCGATGCATTAGTTTTACTGTCTCATTTTTCATAGCATGTAGTATGGACACGTATTTAAAAATTAATTGCATATATCCTAAATAGAAATTTAACCTAGTTGGGATATGAGAATGATAGTTTACCCGTTTACTAGAAAAAAGGTAAAGATATTTTAAAAATGTTAAATATTTTAAGTGTCAGAAAATGTACATTTTTTCCTGTCTCAGGTTTTGCAAGTTTATCTTTAAATCGTTCAAATGAAATATAAATTATGCTGATTAAGCATCACTTTTGCCGAATGATATTTAAAATACATTTTGAAGCTTTAGGTGTTCGAATAAAATGATATGTTGATGATCCGTATTCGAAAGCATAATGTAGATTTGTGCAATTCGTTGACAAATGTTCTAAAACATGATGTGTCATCAAAGCTCATCATAACTGAGTAAGACGCCAATTTGGAACAATGTGGGTATGTTTGGGGGTAATATATTATACAAATGTGTGAATTATAAGGAATGGCGTTATCTTACAAAGGACTCGTTTATCAATAATCTTCAGCAAAGGTGTTCATTATAATAATAATAATAATATACCATTTGGACGGAGAGTACGTTATTTTTCAATATTATATATACACACCGGCATATATTCTCTTTGTAACCAAGATATCTTTGATTTAAAACAATCGATTCATGACCAGTAAATAATAAAGATAGCAATAGGTACGTGACCATATTTTGGGTTCTTCGGGCTCATGAAACTGCTAGTTTTAAACCGGTAGAGGACATGGTATGTCTTGTTGTAATAAGTTGCTTCCATTAGCAATCAATTTGAGAATGTGTTAAGTTTGATGGTTAAAAATATGTAAATAACATAGCTTGCTCTATGTCAAGTCATTTCATTCACTTATATATACAACTTAGTGTGTGTCATTTAAACAAATTTACCACAAACCAATGAAACACATTCACAAATAAAATTTTGTGAATTACGTAAGTTAACACTTTTTGATTTTTTTAGCTATTATAACAAATGAAAAGAGGAAACTGTATCATCAATGGCGAAGCTTTTGTCACTTAGTGAAATAAGTTCAATTATATTCACGTATACACACCTATAACAGCTTAATAGGTTAATAAGGAAAGGCATGAGGACACACATCTCTACGTTTATTCTTGGATCATGTTGTGAGTAAATTTGCCTGTGTTTGAGGTTGTTGTTTTTCACAAATATCGTTTTCATTAAAAAGAATCTAATATTGTATTTATACCATCGAAGGATTTTGTCGGCAATCAAGTAACACAGTTATCTTAAACCGTATTGGTGTCATGGTGATTATGAACATCGGTACAAACTTGTACCGCTTTATGTCCAAAAGTTTATTGTTCCAAAAAATAATTTTCGTATCAAATTAAAAGTTAACAATTAAAAATAACTGTGTTGTAAAACTAGCAAAATTAAAATAGTAGACTTTTTTAGTTTCATTGTAGTCATAATTCTTTCGATCAGCGCCAGCACGGTCAGATGTTTGACCGTATGGATGACGCAGATCTGTGTGTACGGGCGAAGCTTTATTTGAACTCCTATTGTTAAAATTCACAATCCATGCTTAAATATTATTTTAAAGCCTTGTCATTTTTAAAAGTTCTATCAGTCAAATAGAATTTATGTTGACAGTAAACTGGGCGTTTAAGTGATGCATACTTTAACCGGATCAATATTTCTATAGATTGTGCAGTCATACGTTTTTAAAATTGCAATTAACTAAGCTCATAACCGTTAACTTATTAACTGTGCTTTGTGTGTATTTCGTTTAAACTTGTAGTTTATGTTTAGTGTGTACGAAAAGTCAAATTAACTGAGAGCATTTTGTTTTTATCTTCACGCGGCACTTGGCATAGTCGTATTGATCAGCAGCATTTAATAACTGTTTCCTTCGCATCAATGTTATAACTTGAGCTAAACCCTTCAATAACAACGTCTCTTTTCATATATTATATGATGGAAATGTGACAAACTTGCATGTAGTCCTTACCTTCTGACGTTTAGCTGCTTTGTTCTCGTTTGAACTACTAATTCTTGTATTTAATCGATTTGCTGGATCCCAGTAATTCGGTAAGTAACCGAACAAAACAGCTTTTACTTGGGCAAAAGCAGGACAACGGCAATGCGGAGAACGATTATTAAGATGTTAAACTGAACGTAAAAGATGCTAGGCGATAAAGGTATATATTGAATGGACCGTGTACAGTGTTAAATCATTTTAATTCGTTTGCCTAAATAATAAACATGTATCAGATAACGAGAACATGTTCTGTCAACTGTTTCGATGTAGATCTAGTTAAAGCCTGGCTCGTCAGAATCAACATTGTACTTCGAAAAAATTAACATATTTATTTATTTGTTAATCGTTATACAATTCTGATCTCTTTTTGTGAACGTTATATCAAGAGTTATTATTGCGGTCATGTGCAAGCATCCACCAATATATGTAAGGTTTATAATCAATCCTTGGCTAGGATCATGAGAGCCCAATACCAGAGGAACATAACAGAGCAGGGCAAACCGGAACACATCATCTTTCTTTTGCGTTTTAGCCTGTAAATACACTTGTACTGAACTAGTTTACTTAAGATAATTAGATATGTCATATTGCACTTCAGATACATATTAACCTACCTATTATCACAGAAATAAAAAAAAACAGCAGACTGCTGAGAGCCTTGGATTTTGGGCATTAGTGAAGATGAACAGTTTTCTGAACAAGAGGTGAATGGGTACCTTAAACCCAATTAGCATTCAAAGAAAGAGTTATTTTAAATGCATGCAGTACAGTGTTAAACGCTTTTTGAGATGATTCTTTGTATATTAAACTCATGAATTGTTTTTCCTAGATACACATTTGTAGATCTTAATACTAGACATCATAGGCGTCTCTTGCTTTTACTTATGATATATTTAATATAGATAGTTAAACTTGGCATGTTTTGATATATTCTGACATATTATACTAGTATCACAGCTGAGCATGAGTCCCATCTGACGCTTGCGATTATGCTTCGTATCTACTTCGTGTGTGTATAATCTAAATGTTTCTTTCATGATGATAAGAAAGCATTAGTTACGAGATTGACGAATGGGCTGTGGGTTAAAGATACCTGTATCCGTCTAACTAGTTGTTCTTCATTCATTTAATGGCTTATCAGCAATATGTCAGAGTTCAAGGGCCTTCTTAGCAACCACCTTAATTTCTAGTTGAAGAAAGTGTCTCTACGGAATTGTCAGATGTGTAATACAATTTTATTTTGTCGGTCAGGACCAGTGAACCCATCTGTCAGCTGGCCCTAATGTAGAGCATGGTGTGCTTTGTTGATATAAGTTCATGGAACATGTATATAAGGAAAGGTATGTATATGTTTCCGAAATGCAATAGCAAGAATTGTTGTCTTGATACGGGTCTTATTAGTAGCACAAACATTGCAACAGTAATTATTTGATGTATTTGTTTATATTGATGTGTACTGACGGATGGTTTTGAAGTTATGTAACATTATTACCTGTAATTATTTCTATTTTATAGTTAATTCACACATAGATGGTGCCATATTACATAATGTATATAAGTGACAATGTATCGGTCTCTTTAAAGATCAGTTTCGACTACCAATTAAATTTACCATCTTAGTTATTTAAATAATAAATAATTTTATCTCATCGTAAATTTATGCTAAAGAACATTTATTTTAAATCATTGCTTCGGGTCCCTTGTGGCGACACACACAATACCTACTTAAATATGATTATGATGAGCTTCATGTCCTAATCAAATGTACAAAGGTTTTTGTCGTATATAGTGAGTACATGTAAATAACTGTGTACTGGCATGTATTCGAAAAGCGTTATATATGTTTGTGTTTAATCTTAGTCTGATTCCCTGATGATGGTCAACCAACTATTATCAATTTCACTGACATCCTGTGGGCGTTTAGTTAACCAGTACTGACGCAAGACGTCAACTAAAAATAAATACAGCTTAATCTGGTCACCATCGCCTTTGAAGCATGTGATAAGTACAACACATAATGGAATGTGTGAATGTGCACCAACCTAAAATCTCAATAATGTTCAGAAAGAAATGTTATATTGAAATTTGTTTCACTGCTGTGTTTTAAATACAAACAAAGGTGGGCAGATCAATTTCTCAAACGATCGTCACCAAAACATTCACTTGTCGGTACTCAGTTTGGATCCTGTTGTCAATAGTATCTATGTTCTTCCAGATTTTGTATTTTGTTACCATGACTACATGAATTTACCAACAGCTCGAATTTTCTCCTTTATCTTAAAAGCAGTGTACAGGGTGTAAGACATGTATATATACATATATAGATCTTATATATATATATATATATATATATATATATATATATATATATATATATATATATATATATATATATATATATATATATATATATATATATATATGTTTGTAGACCATTAAAATATATGAAATTTTTAGTCCTATACATATCTATACCCATATACTTGCCATGTATCACTTGCTATGTAGTATTTTTATTTTAGAAGCTGCAAAGTAAGTTGGTGACAAAAAAAACAGAACGATCCACACGGGTGAGTCGGTTTTCCTGGTGTGAGATGACACGAGCCATACATAGTTTTCTTCTTTTGTAAAAATCAAAAATCAAAGTTTTTTCTTAAATAAAATGCATACACTTGCTTACAAATGGTTTCTCCACAACAGTGTCGATTTTTAAATTTTTAAGAACCCTTCGTTATATTTATTTTTATTGTGTTGTTTAATTAGGTAAGGTAATAGTGTACGTCGGTTTATGCATGCGTGGGTCTTTTAATTATTTCCCACCTTTACTTTATCACTTTAAATGTCGTTAATTTCTTTTTAAGGAAGGTTGATTCAGTTAATTAAAGACGCCAAGAGATTATTATTTAAACGTGGCAAAATTATTGTGTTTTTGTTGTTGTTTTTATAATAATATTCCCAATTAAAACATAAACAATCAATATTTCGTAACTAAAAGACATATTTTAATTTTGCAAAACAATGATTCTCGCAAAATTTTCAGCTGAAGTTGATTTTTTTTTTACCTGACATTAAAACAAACCATTTCATTGTATACGGACAGATTACTGAAATATAGAGTATCTTGATTGATCTAGTTGCTGTCGTAAACAATTCAAAATGTCGGTTTTCACCAGACACACTTTTTTGTGTATTTTAGTATTCTTTACATTTCACTTTTGATACTTTTGGCATATGCCGTCATGGCGATGTATGACGCAAATAAAGTGTTCATATTATACGGCAGTGATTTGACTGTTTTAGTAAAAACTACTCTTTCATTTGGAAATTTCAGGTTGCCGATGCTTTTATCTACTATACATACTGTACATATGTTGATAATGTATTTTATTACTAGCTATTTTGTCGGTTTATAAGTTCATTGTATCTGTTTCAACTCCCGATTCTGGTGCGTATTATTAGTTGTTTCACTTTGACGGGACATTTTTATTTACACGACATTTTTATTTACACCTTTTGTTTGATATAAACCCCTTCAGGAAGCGCGAGGTTGGAGCCCTCCACCAGCCAGGTTTAAGCACCCTAGTCGGTCTAGTCAACTGACCGTTCCAAGGCGGATGTTTTTTCTTTTTGTGTGTTATGTCTCGTCATTTTGAAACATTTATATTTACCTGTTTGCCTTTGTCTAGATGTAGATTAGATTTAAATATCTGTGGAAATTTTGATAGGACCTTTACTTATTTACCTATTGATACATGGCGAAAATGGAAATAAGATTGATGAATAATACTAAGTACGTCCAAAGCGAAATTTGTAATTATAATACACCCATAGAGCGCGTATAATTAAAATTCAATAAAAGAAGACAGCATTTTAGGTGGATCTATTGTCTTTATGAATTCTTCGATGTTGAGACCAGCACAAAAATGTCGTTGGCAATTTTTCTTTCTTATGTATCCTTTTCGTATATATTGTCCAAGACCACAAAACGTTTTCCTAACATAAGTATTATCTATAATTCGTAAAAAACTTGTTCATTCAGCGAATTATGGAACTCTATTGGCAGTTACACAAATCCTCAGAAATATCTTATGTATTGCTTAGGTCTAGCCATAGCTTTTCTTATCCAGAAAAGGTTTTCTTTAGTGAATTCGTGACAAGACAGTTACCAAAATATCCAAATAAGATAAGGGTTTTCAGCATTTTCTCGGCCTGGATTTAATCTGGTGCCAGAGTGCCACATTCTCGGAAATAAGCGAATTAGATCTACATTTTTTAAGTATGTTCCGCCCTGAATTAACCTCGGAGCCAGTATGCCACATACTGTGCACTCTTATCTGGTTCACGTTTTACGCCAATTTCGTGAGGTTGTACTACATCATCAAAAACAACAAAATGCGTATTTATTCATTTGGAATGCTTTAACTGAAGTTTTAGGATTGGTCTAATCCCATAGCTTTGCCCTTTCCACTTACAAAAATAAATTGTAAACACAATTTGACATCAGTTTTATTTTAGTACCAGACTGATGAAATTAAAAAAAAAACAGAAACAAAGATATTGCCAGTATGAATCAAACGTGACGGAGTTTTTCGCTAAGTTTGCGGTTCCCTGCATATGATCAAATGAAGAATGAAAAGTTTGCCTTACAACAGGAAGCTGCCAATACACGTTAAAACCGATTCCCTTTTAACCGTTTCTATTCACGGCTCGTTGTCACAAAAATCTGGTCCTCAGGAAGAAAATGACTGCAGCCAGATTAGCCTCGGGCTTCTTCTCCTTATTTTAAAGAAGTATGACAGCAGTTATTGCAAAATACGGCCTTGTTTCATTTAACTACTAAAACTCATCTCCCACGCAAGTTATAGCCGATACACATTTGAAATCCATAAAAAATAACACAGAATCTTACATCTTACAGAAAATTAACTATACCTAAATAAATAGTTGAATGTCTGTTTGACTTGTCAACATATAATTCAGTTTGCATTTGTCCTTCAAAAACTTGATGCAAAATTAATGGACACATAAAAATGTATCGATTATATATACAAAATAATAAATAGTCTAAAAGTTTTTGTGAGCACTTACTTTGATCTCCAACAAGATGTGTTAATGCACAGATGTGTTAAACCACTCTAAGCTGTTTGGCGTCTCTACAGCAACCTCTTCAATCTGCACTCTAATCCTACTTGAACACCCGATCAGAGAAACTATTTATAGGATTTATAGAGTTTATATTGGAAAAAAAATATTTTAATTTAAAAATTAAAAAAGAGAACGAATGAGACAGAGAAAGAAACGGAGAGAGGGGATGCTGAGCGTGAAAGAGACGTATTTGCGTCATACATCAACTAAAGCAAGGAATGGTTCTAAGACCGTTGTCGGGACCAACAATACACATTGCGTCATCACTACACGCAAGTATCGTCAGTTCCTTTGTTAGCAAAACCTCGTTCTCATAAATATATTAATAAAGCATATGATTGGCTCCGTATCCAAACTGGCACGAAAATGCAGCCAATGAAACGAATTGTTATATCTTACTTCGGTGAAAGTTTGATTACACTCCATGTCACTCGCAAAAAGTTTCATATGGAAGCATTAGACAATACAATGGGCGTTTGCTGATCTTTCCATAGAAAAAAAAAACGTTAAGAAAAGTATATTACAAAGTCCTATGAACATTGCAACATATGCCAAACCCGTGAACCTATGAACTAACACGGGTGAGATATTAATTGGTGTTTATTTTGTTTGTAAATTCCCGGCACAAGTGGATAAGTAAAAAACGAATTGCCTGCAATGTTTGTAATTGCATTTACTGTATCTTATCACAACGATTTAGTCGATTTAGAACATTTATTTCAGAACAGAAGCATGTGTCGTTTGTTCTTGCTGTGCTTAATTTACTGTTTTCACGGATAGCTCACATTGAGTATGGGTATTTGTCTACAGTTCTTTGGAACCTTTCTACAACCAGTTTACATCATAGTTCTAGCAGAAAAGAAGAAATAAAAAGGGCTAAGAGATACCTAAACAGTTTGTCTCGATCGTAGATAATACTTTAGATACGCTAAATAATATATATTTTATTAATATATAATGAATATAAACGCTTTTTGTTGTAGCGATATAAATTGCAATTCAGTCATGAATTGTCATCTCGCAAATTTAAGAATCTTTAAGAAAAGGCTGATAAAAAGTAACATACCTCTGATCAAGGTGGTAAGAATGAACAATGTTTTACTGAGAATAATTCATTCTACTGTGCGTCTGGTTATGTTTTGTTGTGGTTTCGGTTCATCCATGACGGACTTTAAGCTGGATGCAATGTGCTGCAATTAAGACACACCGGATAGTTTCGCCATACCTCAGATGTCAATCACCTTGACATAGTAAGTTTCATTTACCGTGTTAGATTTGAAATGAACAAGCACACCTGCGCCTGTTGTTCAGGTAGTTTTCGCCTGGACAATTCCATTTAAAATTGAATAGAAAAACACTATCAACTCTTGTGCGGATTACTGTAAAAGGGAACATCATAGTTCTTTATCAAAGCCGCTGATTGTCCTTTTAAGACAAACATTAAAGCACTCATAGAGAAAGGTCGGCTGCAGTCTACATGTGAAAGCTCCGTAGAGCAGATGAAGTACTTCTAACAAATAAGCACTTTGAAGTTAAATTCGATTAGCTGTTTGTTTATTTACAGCTCCTGAAGTAATGTGTTTTTGTTAATATATTCATTTATTGTAACATAAACATACGAATTTGCCGATCTAATTAAATACAGCAGTAAGATGGATATTTATTGGAGGCTGTAAAGCCATAATGCATGTTTGTGAAGATAGTAACAACATAAAGATAATTCACATAATGCACTCCATGTACATGTTTAATTTGTTTTTGTGGATTAATATGGCAAGATGTGGTCAGACATAAAAGATTACTGAATGTACATTACAACACTTCTCATATGTTGATCCCAAACTAAAGAATTCGTTAAAACAAAAATTAACAGTGGAAGTGCTTAAAGTAGAACTTGCTATTTATTTTAAGTTGGACGTCAAATCATAAGTGAGAGGCATATAAAAGTATGTTAAGAAATAAGTGTATGAAACTACTAAATAATAATAACCTAATGCTGGTCCGCTAAAATGCACTAACTGTTGTTTTTCTCTAATTGTGCATGCCTCAACTCAGTTTCTTTGTTTACTGTACTATCAATTTGCATGCTTTTGTCATTTTAATTTCATTTTAATTTGTTGCCGTTTGGAATATTGTATATTGTATAAAAATAATTATGTAAACTGTTTATGTTAAAACAAATTTATACGAGTATCGTTAGGTTTTCGGCTTTTAAGAAAATGCAGACTGTTTGCGAAATGCTTGCCGGAAACTTTTGAAATAGATATACTACCAAATCCTCCACTCTTTGAGTGAATCATTAATAAATCACACTGTGTATTGTTCCAATGCTCATTGGACTTCGTCATATATTCTTGCATGTAAAAAGCTTTATCCTTTGCATTTTACAATTTTAATACAGGTTCTTATACTCATGAGACCTTGGCATATTGTCAAGTTAAAGATAAACGACAGAGTTGAAACATGTACAAAATCAATAACAATAAGACAAAATATCGCTCTGATAATCACAACGACTGAAAGAAACACGATTATATATTGTCATATCTTGTTATATATAGAATTGAACTACTTATGACTCCTATTACTCACTACATAAACACACTTTTAAATGCCCACCCTTTCTTCATGTATGTGTTATCCTTTCTACTTATTCCTCAAACAATTTCCCAAGTTTTACAACCCAAAAACCTTGCAGAATTGACGAATGTTCTTTTCTAAAGTTAATTGGTATGCCAGTTCCTGAACAAAATATTTGCCAGAAAATGTCACAATGTCAAATTATGTCTTTCCCCCGGCTATCATTTCGAAATACCATATAAAAAACATGACAAACATAATCTTTAAATTAAATTGCCAATTAACTCAGGGATTTATCTCCATGTCACGTGAGCTATATATCCCACTGAACATGGGGCAATGTTGCACCGCATAATGACATCGGTGTAAGTTTCTTTGAGAGAAACATTCCAGGAATATTTATTTCAAGCTGTTCCTCAATTAAACTAAGAGTTTAAATGGGATGTTTTATGATATATTTACATGCAAGTTGAAGGTGTGTTGTCGTGAATCGTTAATTTTATTTGGAGAGATTGATAGAATTTAATATGGTATGGGATTAAGGGATTGGTAATAATTACAATACCATATTGCCAAAGGCCATTAAATCCAATATAGCCTATGAACCCACAGTTAACATGATTGAGAAAAGTTTCGCATCAACGAAGACTGATTAAAAAAGTGCCACTTTCATCGTACGTCGCTTCATCCCATGATTATCCCACTTTCGACTCTGTTTGAAGCATCGGCATTCATGTCAGGACGGTCGATTTGTTGTCAATTTATCATCTCTTATTGATAACAGCAAATCTGCTGCAACCCAAACTTACTATCATTATCCATGAATGGTAAATCAGAATGGATGCTGTAGAAAACAAAGTTCATTCATAGTAAAGCCAGTGAACTCTATACCAAGCTGAAAAATTACATATACAGTGTATTTATATCCAGTTCAATCCGATAAATTGATATGATAAGTATAATGATCTATTTAGGAAACCAATTTGACGTTAAGCACAAATAAAAAATAATACATGGCTGATTCAAGAGTAATTAACATTAAATTATAAAAGATCTGACGTATTCGTATTGTTGTGTTTGTCATTCGGCAGATCAAAGAATTCTAAGTTGCTTTGATTTATATAAGCTTAATATATTTCAGCCTAACAGAAAATTGCTTCTGTGGACGAAGTAACGATTGTTGTTTTATTTTTATCTCATCCACAATTAATCATTTTTTAGAAAGTTAATAATCATACATGTATCATTTTGCCTGTAAAATGATATCATAAACAGCTTCTAACATTTGTTCTGAAACGTTATCGAATCAACATTCATAAAAGGTCTTCAATTTAGCATGTAATAGATCATAAAAGCGTTGAACTGTATAAATATGTACGCTAAGCATTCAGAAACTAACCGATAACGAGACAACGAGAAAGTAACAATAACAACAACGGCAAAATCAACAATAATACCCATCTTGTCACAAAAATTAATATAACTGGCAAAAATGAGTCTTCTAAACTACGTTTTGTATGACAAGTTTGAAGTAATTTAAAGTACCTCATTTAATATGCCAGTGATTACTCTCCTTGTAATCTAGTTCTTGTTAGTAGTACTTAGTACTTCCTATTTGTAGCTCGTTTATTTGAATAATTACATTATCATATTTACCATCTTAGTGAAAAAATATTGTAACATGAATATTTTGATAGTTGTCGATTCCAGTGTTTCCCTTTAAGTGTTGCGATATATTTGATATTTTCACGTGCATGATCTGATATTATTCATATATATATATATATATATATATATATATATATATATATATATATATATATATATATATATATATATATATATATATATATATATATATATATATATATATAGGAATTCACTTCTTTGTTAAGAACTTAGACCATTCTTGCCATGACAGTTTCATATGCCTCCTATATAATAACAGACTTATCCTAGTTCCCGGCTAACAGTTTTACTTTCTGTTACAGTAAATGACAAGAGTTATGTAAACACATCTGAAGGTGTAAGGGCAGCTAACTCCGTTTCAAAATAGTTCATCAACGTACTTCTTCTACACTATATAGCATGCACATAGAGAGTATAAAGAGTGCCATTCTATGACGATCTCCGCAAATGCAAGATGACTTATCTGACACATAATTGCTATCATTTAAACTAAAGTCTTAAACTATACTATGGTTCGCCACTGAATGGAGAAGGTCATTCAATTTTAAGAAGGTCTTGCCCAAGCGAAAACTCTCTCTAAAGCATTTGTGGTAAAGTGATCTCAGAAAGGACAGCTCAAAATTCCGTGCATCAGTATATCAATACTTGTTGTATACGACAAGGCTTATTGACATGGTACTACATACAAAATGTACTTTGTTTCTTCAATGTTTCGGGTGTGTTTATTAATGCGCGTTTTTAATCAACGTTATATAGTGAAAGCAATGAAAATGTTTACAAACGACTTCGGATAAAACAAACATCAGATAAAATGTCAATTTGCTTGTTGATCAATAAACTTAATTTGTTTTGGGGACCGGTAACACAATTCAGTGTATGTATATCCACGGTTTGGTGGAACTATATCCTCGATTGCATCATAATGTTAATTGTGTTTAGGTGTCTGTCCTTTCTTGTCTGAAAAATATGTTACGCCGATGTACTATTATAAAGATCAGATGATCGTTGCATGTATTATAGAGGTAAGATTAGACAAAAGGTATTATGAACCTTTATGTAAATTCAACCGGCTGATATTGACATGCCAGAACGTTTTCGGAGCGGTAAAGGAGTGTTTCGAGTTTAGGGCGAAAGCTTGTTATCAAGCCATCTGGGCACCATTCAAAAGTCAATCTTATTGGCAGTTAATGGAATTTTTATATATGCAACTATTGTTAAAATATAATTTCTGAATTATATCTACTCACAAGAACGGAAATACAAAAACAAAGACGTGTTAAAAAATCAAATGGGATCTCCCTATTGCCTGACGCAAGAGCTTATAATAAAAGTTATTAGTACGACGATGAGGAATAATTTGCTTCTAATTGGCATCTAGGCAGATTGGAGAGCCCTACGTGATTACCATGAAAGCTACCTCTTACCTACATGACGTAGGTACCAATTGAAGGTGCCAAAAGACTTATTGCGACTGATGTATGGCACTTGGGAGAGCGCGGCTTAAGCGTTAGAAGGTAATATTTGGTTAACTCTTATGCAAAGGATTTTCTTATTTGCATTTTAAATACCGAATAATTGTAATATAGTTTGATCTTTTAAGCTGCAAGCAGATTGGTATACATGTGATACCCATTGTCAATAACTGACGAAAATGCCATTTTTACATAAACGGCATAGCCAACGATGTTTACGATATAAGCATAGCCATGTCATAGCCTTGGTTTTCAATAATTAAACAATTAATTAACTTTGTATAGGTATTTTTCCTTATTTGTAACCTCAGAAATAAATGCCATCAAAAACGCTTTTATAACGATTTTTAGAACTTATTGGCTAATAATAATAAGTAGAAAAAAAAACTATAATTTTGTGTCAAGCTACAACTTATCCAGCAAAGCAGGTCAGCTATAGACAAGTACTGGATATCAAAAATAAAATGTTTAATCTGTATTTACTTATTACATTAAACGTTCGGTATGTAATATGTCTCTCTATTTAAATAATTAAAAAGCGGAATAGTGTAGTTGTAGGGCGCACGAATCAGGATTATGTGGTTCGTAGTCAGGTTGCTGCTGATTTCATGAAGCCAGAAATTTACATCGAATTGTTTAAGCCTACTTAAATGATAAATTGGGTGCTTGAGACGGTTATTCGGGCCATATGTTCTGTTCTGTTCTGCCATAACCATCCTAACGTCCTGCGCCGGCTGTCATCATACGAGATTGTCAAATACACCCCATGACGAGTAGGAAAATAGTGAAGTCCTCTAACGAGCATTGGCTTGAAAATAGACTATACCTTACCTTCAAATAAAACAATGCAAATTTTTGACATTGCACATGACATATTTTGAGGGGTTTCTTCAGAAAAAATGCATCATAATGTATCATGTAAATGATTTAAAACTCAAAATCTTACCCAAGTGTTAATGGGAAGACAAAAAGTTTTGTTCAAAGCATTAAACTATGCAGACAAATTAACACACTTTAACAATCGTACTTATTTCTTAATGTTGCCCGGTTTTTCCCTTTAGATGTGTTCTTAAAAATCAAGTGGAGTTATTTTGAATACTGAAATGGGTTTAGACATTGACTTTACTTCTTAACAGATCAAACAATTTGTTCAAGTAGTTTTGGATGTCAAAATAAACTTCATCTTTTTTCTGAACATAAGTTGCAATATTTAAAGTGGATGAAACAGTTTATTGAAGATTTCTGTTCATGTTCTGCTTATTGAAATGTCCACAGAATAAACACGTGTGTTTGGAAAACAAGTGTCACTAGTAGGCCCTATGGTATTCTATTGCATCCATTAAAGATCCGACATATGTTATACCAACCAAAGAAGTGCGATCAAAAATCACTTAAAGCAATAACATAAGTTTGCTTAAGAATCGAAATAATAACGAATGTATAAGCACGTATATGTATCCAACACCGCCACAGGATACACTTGATCATAACACACACACACATCAATCAATCGACACACTCATCAGCATCCACGGAAACAAATATGTACACATCTAAGGCGAACATCGTAAGACACACATGCTCATCCACAGAAACAAAAATGCACACATTGAATGAACAAACACAAACATTGTACATCAAAGTACGTTTTTACATCTGGACATTAAGATCCTAATGTCGAAAGAAAGTCTGTAAAGATAATTGATCATGTAATTGGTTTGTGGTTTTATTGGCTAATAACGTATAGGTTATGCTAAGCACCATATGATCATCATGGGGGTTCTTCTTGGGATATTACTTATCCTTGTCTATATTAACATGCGAATCAACATTTGTATACTTAAGCACGCCAACATGCTTTCTGGATAGTCTCTTTCATGAGCCAGGCAGAGTGCGATGTTTGATTTGGAGATATTTAAGATTTGGCGTATACGAATGAATACCATTTCATTTAAAACATTTAAACAATCAAAATAAAAAGTGACGAGGCAACAGAAATTAACATTTGTTTATAATTGTTGAAGGGGAGTTATATTTTGCATATTTATCCTTTCAGCAAACTTTCTTTTTTGTCTTGACACTTATATTGTAACAAGATTGAGAAGAATTGTTTAAACATTGAAACCCATTCTTGCAATAATGCATTGTTTATCTCTAAAACATCGATGGCTCACATACTAGTACCATTTTAGTCAGATGTACACCATTGTTCACTTGCAAGCAAATGCATGTCACTGTGCACTAATTATTATTTTAATTTATACATATATTTTTAAATATAACAGTATAGAATTACAATTTAATTTAAATAACATCGACTGACATTAAAATGTGCATGTTGTGAACTTCATTGCCATGTTGGTATGTGGATCAGCATGTTCGAATGTTTGCCCTAAATCCCTTCCTTACAATACAAAAACAGTGTAGTGTAAAATCCTTTGTACAAAAAGGATCTGTATCGTGATCACGTCCTGTATTATCTTCTAAACCCCAAACCTTATTCTCCGTAGTGCCATCCATCCATTTCAATGTTTTCATAAAGCGCCTTCATAATGTAACAACGTCATGTAGGTAAGGGGAAGTATTCATGATAACAAATACTAATTATAATCCAATTACTCCTCGGCGTTGTGCTAATAACTTGGTAAAACTAGCCTTTGAGTCAATCCCTAGGGAGGTCCATTTTGACTTTAGTTACATATCTATGTATGCTTGCAGTTCGTCTGTTTTGATATAACCCAGAAGTAGATCTATTCCGAAAATTCGCAAATAAAAGTCGACATTCTGTCATGGTGAAAATCTTTGTTCCACGACCGTTTGAAAACATGCTCTTTCTCTAAGCTTGAAAAAAACAACATATTCTGCGTTATGCGTTCTGGCTTATTAGCCTCCGCCAATAGAATTACATGTTTGCCATATCATTTTCTCTTAGCTCTATTAGAATTGTAACTTTAAGCAATGAGCAACTGTTATATTATTGTTACGTTCAGGAAAATATGTGACGAGACAAGTCTTGTTTATTTGTTTATTGGGTTTATCGTCCCACCAACATGAAAGAAGTCTTGTTCGCACGTATGAATATGAAAATAAAAAAGGTCCTTAAAGAAATAGATATTTAAATCTAATCTACCTCTACACAAAGGCAAACAAGGTAAATGTAAAAAATGACAAGAAACACACGGAAAAGACATACATGTAACACACAATTTGAAAAAAAACCCAGCAGTTACCGCCTTGGAATGGTCAGTCGGCAAAAGGCCCGCTTGCGGTGTTTAAACCTGGTTTGTGAAGGGCTCCAACCTCTCACTTCCTGAAGATCAAACAGAGTACATAAAAATATTCCATCTAATTGAGACAACTAACAGTAAACACTTGCATGGAGTGTTTAAACTGATAGAATGAACTGATATACTGACAAAATAATTAGTAATATGATAAACGTATTTACAATATGTACACTAGATAAAAGCTTCGGCAACCTGTAAGTTCCGAATGAGAGAGTAGTTTGAAATAAAACAGCCGGCTATGGGTCCTTGAACAATTGTTATTTATGACCGTAGTTAAATGAACACGTTACACGGCTTCATAATTTATGAATATGATAAATAAACTTTTTCAACAAAAAGTAGACCAGGCAGTGTAACGACCGCAATGGGGAAACTGCATTTGCATCGTTCATTTTTAGTATCAGCCTTAAGCCTACTTTCTTTACTACTCATAGATCGAGTTGTTTAAATTTTACACATTATTTAAGTAATAATATAAAAGATAATATTTTACTGTTGTTGTGGTTGGTGTTGCTGTTGTTAATTCAGAAAACTTTTCGTGGGAGGGGTGGAGTTAAATAGTATACATATTTGGATTTTTATTTTTGTTGTAAATTTTTCAGTGTTAAATATCTGATTTATATATTTGTAAATATTTGACAATTATACCAGCTTGTATATATTTGTGGTTTTTTTTAATTATGAAGATCACTATACTGTTAATACATATGCATTTTGCCCGCCATTGCAGCAATGATTTAATATTAATTTATAGAGAAACACATTTTATTAAAATATCATAAGAAACATTCAAAATTTATTAAACGTGTATTCTTCAGGTATAGTGGGAAATGTTATATACATATAAGTATAATAATCTAATTATATATTACTTATTAATCAAAGACTTGTCCAAATATTCGCATAAAATCTTATACATGAATCCTTATACAGTTTCTTATTGCATAACTTATATAGCATACCCTGCGTAATTGCAGTGGGTTAATTAACATTACGCCGAAATTTGATTGACAGGACAAGACGCCTAGCGTTAGCTAATCAGCGCGCTCCATTTGGTCACGTGATTCTTTTGTTTTCGGTCGCCATTTTCCTTGGACAAGCTGAGTGCATTTCGTTGACCAAGAAACGGAGGAATAATTCTGATTTTAGTAACAAAAAAGCGAGAAGAAAATGGTTAAAAGATGTCAGCGGGGTCTCTGTAATTCAGATAGTCGATATCCGGAACGTTTGACAGGCGGCATCATTTTTATTCCATTTCCAAAGCCGAAACGTAACTTGGACAAATGTAAAAGATGGATAAAATCGTGTAATCGTGAACACCACCAGTTGAATGTTGAAGTCGACGGAAATTACAACTTGTATCGCCTAACGCATTCTCGTTTTAATATATATGTATATATTCCATCTTTGTTATGACCTACTGCAGTAACTTCTACTCAGATCAAAGAAATAGATCCCCTTTAACTTGTTAACTTTAACATCGGACAATTTCCTTGTGATATATGGTAACAAAAATAATAAACACGTTATCAAAGGTTAACTGCATTTATAAACGGTGGATTTTATGTAATGAAAATTACCCGGATTTATACGAACAGTATGCGTCTGTAACGGAATCTAGGCCGATCGTCATGTGCACACTGTGTGGCTTCTCGCTTTTTCGTTGTGATCGGAAAACACTAGAATTAACGTCAATTTCTTCCTTCGATCTAAAAGTCAACCTGACTGAATGAATGTAAGATTCATTGCGTATCGTCTGGCTTGAATTCTTTGCCGAAGTGACGATTTTCTTAGCATAAAATGCTCCCCAAAGTTCGCTGGTAGATCGCTTAAACAGGCAGCCATGTTTGTTGATAATGGGTCCTACTAGGATTAACATCCGATTAAAATATCTCTGGTGCAGAGTATACTTTAACATTACATTTTATAGCATTTCAAATCTGGTGTTAATTGCAATAATTATTGAAGTTTTCTCCACTTACCTTTCAAAAAGGAAGATGCCGCATAGGTGCGAAATGTATTGCTTTAATTTTTAAACCTCCCGCTTTTGTTATTATGGATATTCCACATTATGTGTTAATACTATGTTTTGATCAAGACAAATAATAACCACTTCAATTTTCAACACATTCTTTTCAACTGCACCTGTGTTATTCAATTTTCATACCGACAAAACATAGATAACATTTATCGCTTTATTTTAAAAGCAGTCATAATTATTTGACATATCTCGCTCACAAACGATAATACATTGGTCATGCTTTGTAATTTATGTTTTAATGTTCATATCTTACATTTAATATTTCATACAAGTAACGCACACAATATTTAGTACATACAATAATATTTTCATTGGAGATGATGTGAATTGTATTGACACATGTTTATTGTTATTTATGCCCCTATCAACGAATTGTTGATATATATTATGTAATATATGAATACATATATACATTAAAATCGTTTTTTATGTCTTTGTGGTGTCTTTGTTGTGTCTTTGTTGTGTCTGTGCATGTCTTTTGCAGTGTTTCAATAGCGTTGACAATAGAGTATTGACCCGATCGACGATAAGATGTCCAAGGTTATCTGATAGTGGGTCACGTGACTCGGTGGGCGGAGCAATCTACCCGCGAGCGTAATGTTAATTGCGTTAATAGCTTTTATTTCTTATACTCGTATGACTTATGTTTTAACTCCTTTGTACCTTCAATGTTTAAAAATCATTTTTGTAAAGAAATTATCATCGGTAATAAATTTATGTAAAATAAAACAGAATGCTTAAACAAAATCCGCTTAAACGCGTGCACAACATTAAAACAATTACAACATAACCCTATTTCCTCAAGGAGCTGCCTTTTTACGCTGTGTATTCCGTATTGCCTGAATCATTTGTTTAATCAGCAAACCCGCATTCAATAAAAGCAAGCTGCTGGATATTTTAAACACTTAACTGAGTTTTTGTGTGCGAAACACCTGTTCTACTTAAACAATTCCTGGCTTCAAGATCAAATGTATACGTTTTATACGCCAACTAAATGTGTACTGTATAGTCGTTAAAAGCAACTTAAAACATTTTGAACCGCTGTGTAAAGGCAACCTTTGGAATTTCTTCGTATTAATCACACATTTTAAACGGTTTACTCACAATATGTATAGTTTGAAAGGAGAGATAATGAACGACAATGACTTCTGAAACTACAAGGGTTACACCTTAGAACTAAGTGCTCCAAAGATAATGTCTTTTATGTGAAGCAGAGTTTCATACTTGCAGACAAAAGTTTGAAAATCCATTTTGGTTTTACTTTTAACATTAGTCATTCGATTCTTTGTAATTCAATTAAACGTATCATTTTATTACCCACGTCACTACAGGTGAGAAATGAATATAAGTGATGCACATACACAACTTTTATATGTAAACGAGGATATAGCAGAGGCGAAACAGTCCATGGACGAATGCCTGATTTTTACACAGAAATAGGAAGAAGTACAGGAGGGGCAAAGTCTGTTGCTGTTAGTACGTAAGCAAAGGGATGTCGACACTTGGAATTAAAAATGCTGCCGTCAGTTGAAACGTTTCCAACAAAATGGAACGTTTTTCTATTGCATCACAACTTTTACCAATCGTGTCACTGTTACCAAATACATGTTTTCCTTTTGTTATTTTACCATATTTTGCTACTGACATAATGTTTACAAAAAACTTTTAAAGTAATCTTAGTTATGGAACAACTACAAAAATAGCTTATGTTATATTTTTTATGTTTTCTGTCGGAGCTTACTAGTTTTACGATGATAACAATCGGCCCAATACAGAGTTTACTCGCTAAAATCTTGCTCTATATTTTACGCTTTAACGTATCGCTTTTAAGCGAAATACATTCGATGATATAACCCATATCGCATATAATTAATTGCTTCAGAAGGATTGAAGTATTGTAAATCGTATACAAACATAATTATGCAAATGTAATATCCCCAATAGCTTTTATTTGTCTTATGACGGGCAGTCGTGTTGATTCCAGTAGTTGGTTTCGTCTAGGCAGTATTTGCTAAATTAAATATTACTATTAAGACGACAGACACACACCATCACATACAAAAGTATGTCAAATAATTGAGTTAATATTTAATTAATTAATTAATCTCATTATGCAATGTTCTATTACTGTTTTATGCATAAAATTTAGAATATCACTTTTACCTTAAAAACTTTTCGTAGATTATGCCTCCGCCTAGATGCCTTCAACTGTCTTTTATTTCAATATCTCTAAGGAAATGCTGTGTGGCTCTTTTCTTTGTTAAAACATAACTGACATCTTTGACCACTTTGCTCAACAAAAATAAGAATAGATATGACAAAGTCATATGAGCATTGCAACATACATCAAACTCTGAAAAGGCACAGGACAAAGGTATTTCACGTGCAAGCCAAGTGAAAAGTAAGACCAATATTTTATGATTCGAAAAGAGCATACCCGACAGTTACCGCCATAGAACGGTCAGTGGGCAATATAAAAGTGCTGTAAAGATTTATAATTTTAATTCCATCAGAAAGCTCCCATATATGATTATGTTACAAAGCGTAACTATCATAGTCATCTTTCCGCTGCTAATATGGTTGAGGCGAGTTATTAATTATTACAGCGAAACAATATGAAGATTCAATTACCGAAACCGGGATTCGAAACATGTGCCACTTCGTTACGGACAGCTGCCAAAAAGTGATTTTTGATGCCTTTATGTTGATGTATTAAGCTTATTTAAATGTTGTTCTGCTATGTTCTTGTAAATATCTTTGAAAAATGTAATGCGTGTGCCTTCTCTTAGGTAGTACATCTGATACATGTATATGGTTGATAATGTTAAACCTTTGTAACATAAATGTCTAACTCAAACTAATTATCGTAACCCTAAACTTACACGGGGGTCTAAATTATAGCCTGCATGGAAGGTTCCTAGCCTAACAAAGCATAATACAAACACGCTGATAAGTCCAATGATAATCTGATCTCATTATCTGAGAAGGTCAATGTGCGGTCAATGGCATAGTGTCATTTTTCTTTTGTTTTTCTCGTATTTTCATTCAAAGGATATTGCGTTGTATTATTTGGCAACATTGTCATGGCACTCAATAAAAAGTCGTTATTGCCGAAATCAAAATATTTACGAAGTTTGGGGGGTAAATGTTTAAGTGTCATTTAAGTTAAAGGTTTATTTAGTCTTTATATTTTACTCAATAAATTCCAAATAACAAAATTGTTCACACGAAAACTGTAAAAACATTTACATCTTATTCAATATTATCAATATTGAATACAACATGTCCTAGAATGACAAGGCAAAAGAAAGTGCGCAAATAAAAATAATACATTTTAATTGAAAAGGGCTACAGTGGCCTAAAAATAAAATAATAACACCCATTCACTTGAGAAAAATTATACACATTTATAAGTTAAAATCGAATAAAAGAATGGTGAAAAATATGCATGTATACATGTATATATCTTATCTTTTTTATCAGTAAAGAACAAGTTAAAATGTTTTTAAAATGAAGGATATATATAGGCCCCTGTCCAACCCGCAACCTACCCTGAATTATTGGCAAAAAAAGATACAAGTTACTAATTTTGATTAGATTATCTAAAACAAATAAATGCACGTTACTTAAACAAAATGATAAAATTCTTCTTTGACTGCTGACATATACAACAATTAGAACATTTGCAAAACAATAAATCTTTGATACATCGAACACCGCTTACAAAGATAAAACATCTGTTAAAATGTTTGTCAAATTACAAGAAAAAAAACATTTACATTCAACCCGGAATAATCACACATAATAGTTTGTATTCATATCATTGATTTATCCTTCATATCATTTGATCCTACATGATAACATCGGCAACATTTGGTCCTCCTGGGTTTAACTACTTGACTAGGAAAGGTGTTCATATCATTCAGAAAGCAAAATATATCTAAGTAGAGAAGTCTTGAATAAATAATGGTCAAAATAGAAAGAAACTTAAATAGAAATTTGTGTAAAAGAAAAACTGTCAACTTATGCTTACGAGGCACTACGGTTAGTACGAGCTTTCGTACAAAATGCTTTTCAGGAAAATTAATCATTATAATTTTGTCTTTACCTCATAATTTTAGAATTGTTTAAAATATTTAATTCTGCAAATATTCAGTTATGTTCTTTGGCCATTGTCTAGACAGTTGTTTTCCCGTTAAAACTGAAGTCTTTATTTTTTTAAATATATAGAAGCTTTGGTTTTCATAATGCAAATGTTATTTTTCCATAAGTGGTTAGGGCGTCCCTTTTTATTGCGAAAGTTCCGACTACGAGTGGCAACCGTCTTATTACCAATGTAAGTTTTCATCAATAGGTTAAAACAGCTATTTTACATTATAGAGGGCGCCGTTCGATAAATATATCTACCAACATGGACAAATGTTTACCAACGTGCTTGCTTGAAGAACATTTTAGCAAGTAAAATGTTAATTCTTGTTTTATCAGGAAACAAATAGTCTTTGTGCATTTTTAACTTCATACTTTCTTTGGAAAATACCAAAGTCTGTAATTGTTTTGTTTCTTTTAAAACGACGACACGTGTTACAGATGCAAAACAACCAAAACTGTTGTGTTGTCAGTTCAAAAAACTATATACTAAATCTACTATTTTCGTAACAGCATTTTCTTGTGGCTGTTGCATTTACAGCCTGTTCAGCACATTACAACATTGCAATTCTGACATATTATCTCTCCTCAAGTAACGTTCTTGCTTAACAAGAGATGATCAAAATAATTGAAAAAAATATGAATGTCCCAAATCAGCCAGGTTTCTCTGCAATCTGTAACTTCACAAATTAACTTGATATTTTTTATCTTTATTTTTCAAGAAACAATAAATGAAACTTTATTATATTTAAAACTGTGTACCTTTTTAGATCAGTCTTTTGTGTGCTGCCTGATGTTACAGACTATTATTACACTGAGAAATCGCCGAGTGTTAACAATTTCAATGAAATAACAAGTAAAATAATCTTGCAGGAGATAAAATAATTGTATTCAATGATGCATTTGTGATGCCAAATGATGATTTCATAAAATATTTATTATATTAATGGAAATCACAAGCAGAGTTTATTACCCCAAACTGAGGACGGCATTGCCATTTCCGAATATTATATCGGTTTTTAGATTAAATTATCATTCTTTTACATGGAAAATGTCTTTGCCAGTTTAGGTGAACGACTGAGATTCCAGTGAATCAAAGTGAAGCCATTAGAAATTATAAATAACTAAACATAACTGTGTGAGAAATTTATTTTCGGACTATGTTTACTGTGAAGGTTGTTGTTATAAACTGACAAAGTTTTCCAAGTAGGAATATTTTTGAACAAAATAACTACCTTTATTTATAAAAAAAAGTAATTGCTATTTGAACTAATATGACACATAGCACACTGACTGAAAAGAGAAATGGCTAAAACTTGGCATCAATTGAAGCACTAACGCAACAGCTCAATGCGCATTGTTGTAATGATGGCTTTTAAGACGTCAACACAAATACCGGACCTGTTTATTCTTTAACGTAAACCATTGTTGTTTGTTTATTGTTTGTTAGAGACATATAAATAAAGCGTCATCTTTTTAAGAAAATAAACAAGTAAATACACGTCTCTGGATAAAGCGACTGCTTTCGTATTTTCATTGGAAAATTTTGGAATGCAACCGACATATGTCAAATTCTTTTATCATTATTACCAGAAAATCGAACGTCTAGAATCGAATTCCGTGGATAATTCAATAGGTTAAAATAGTAGCGAAAGCATGTTTTTGTTCCTACTAATATTACACCTGACTATAAAACACAAATTTACCTCCTTCACCGGTTAGTTAAACTGTGTTTTTATTTTTTACAAATACCTAAGGGAATCATAGCGGCTATTTTTATCTCGGATTAAGGACAGGTAAAAAAGGAAACATGACAAAGTTATGCGAGTATATTGCAACAAATACCAACATTTGTTGTGTTTTTATCAAGAAATGATCGACCGCAGAAGAGGTGTTAATTGGTTGCAGCATAATGTTCATAAAAGAAAATACACGTAACGATCCTTACAGGACGAAATAAATCACAATATAGATTACATGCACGGGGAGATTTTTTACGACCTCCACAATTCAATGGATTTGCAACATATAAAAAAATTAAAAGGCATAAGATATAAAAGCCAAATGCATAAGTAAGAAAGAGTCAAGTAACAAAAAGAGAAGTCCTATCGGTTACCGCCTTGGAACGATCGGTCGGCATAAGGGATCTACGGCGGTGCTTAAACCGATTTTACAAAGCTCTAATCTCGCATTTTCTGGGTTTCACAAAAACAAGTAATGAAAAAGAAAACAGATCTGTTCTAATGAAAGATGTCCAAATGCTGCTTTTTTTCTAAAAAAAAGGTTATGACGTCCTTTATAAAAAGTAGTGACGTAATTGAAAGAAAATGTCCGCATGGTATTTACAAGAGAAAGAAATATTTTTTTTTGTTTTAGAAGAACTACACAAAATTGTTAAATTGTTGATTGTAAAGGAAATTACATTTTTGAATCAAGAAAAAATGACCAGAGAAGAATTATTAATGGTTGTGGCATGCTGTTAATCTGTTCATGTATAGATGGGATTGAGAAAACAGTCCTTTGTCGATCAAAGGAATATACACGTAACAATCCTTATATGATAAATAAAATGATAACATTGTTGTAATCATGAATAAGGAAATATGACAAAGTCCTACGAGCATTGCAACATATACCAAAATTTGAAAAGGCACAGGACACACATCTCTTTTGTTATTGTGTACGCATCTCGTTTAAAGCTCGCTCTCTGCTTTCATTTTAAGAAAAAAGTATGAGCTGAAAAACAGCATAATTGTCTTGTTATTTTGTAAGATTTACAAGTTATGGTCATGTAATTATCTCAGTTTAGCAGATAAAATCTTGTTTTGCAACTTGGAGTGTGTCTTGTCTCTTAGGCACTTAATTGTGTTGTTGAGGCGTGAGCCAACTGGCAGAGACAGTCTAATTTTACTTTTCCTCCATAAACAAATACATGTCAAAGGAGGAAATGTCGAAAATGTGTGACTTTCCAGCTAATTTGCTGGCAGATACCGATCTGCCTTTCTATCAGAAATGCACTTACGGGTTTTCCGGGAAACTAATTTTCTGAACGTCCAGACTACCTGTAAGGGATGCAGACCTTTACCACGTAGTCTCTACGCCGTGGTTCAATGCGCGGTGGGAGAAAAGTTCTTGCTGGGTGGTCTTTCAGCGACGAAGTTTCTACCTAGACACTTATGTGGGTTGTTTCCTAACAATTTAAGACTGTATACGCCAATTGATTATAACTTGTCGGGTCGGTGCGACGCATCAAAATACATCAACACCAGAGATTAATATAGTATCGGCGTTGTAGTTTTTCTCCAAAGCATCGTGTCGTTCATGTTTCACACCGCTCCCTGTTAATTTCGCATACAGAATACTCAAATGAAACAAGTCTTATTTTACGTTATATTAAGTTATAAACCAGCTGTACGAATGATATCGCCATGCATATTTTTATTTCTATTATATACCATTATATATTATATACCATTTTCTATGCTGTATCACTCATTGTTGGTGAAACTCCAAAAAGAAGTGAACCATATTAACGACACGCTGTCAAGAACAATGTGAACATGCTGTTCCTTCGCTCGTTCTATCTATCCATTGCTAAATGGAATTAATTATCTGGAACCTATCCTGTTTTCTTGGCTCTGCCATTGTTTGGAAATATTTATTCAGGGTCGTTCGCTGAACAAACGGTCGGTATCCGGTAACAACATGCCTAGAATGAGGGCTAATGGGAATAATAGTTGGGACATAAGCATAGTGCGATGGTAATTGTTTATTACTTTCTGAAAACATTTCATGTATAACTTTTATAATTATTTTTTAATCATAACATAGATACGTTTGTACAAGAATGTGGGTTTAAAATGTTTGTATCTGTCACAATGACTGTCATAAACGTGTTATGGTTGGTTCCGCAGATTACGTACATCAATACTTATCGGAAAGCAAACATCTGGAATGAATTTAAAACTGATATGGTTTATTGAGCTTATTAAAACCTAACCGTTGTTGATCTTCCGACACGTTCGTCTAGACTTATTTTTACGTAAGAGCTGCCTGAAAGTCGAAGCCACTACTATTGGTACATGTAGAACTTCTTATACTTATCGATAAAAAACGTTTGATACATGTACTAACACCCTTTAAACTCACTGCGTGAAAAAGTCTTTGACCTATGAAGAAACGACTAAAATAAATGTAGACGATTTACTTAAAGAAGCATATACATTGAAAAATATTTGGCATTAATTGATATTGATTGTTGGATATTTAACCGTGTTGTCTAAGCGCTTATGTCAGTGTGTTTAGGCGTACAATTTGGTTGTCCACGTTTTGCTGACAATTATAACATGGTTTAAAGATGATATGCAAAGAAACATTATTTCTATTCTAGAACACGACCACCTGATGTATGTCCACACCACGTGCCATTTGTATTTGCTCGTAGTCGTATCACACCCTAACTTTTCCGTTATTTACATTAACGTCGGCTGCAACTCAAACCGTGCACACAAAAATAAAATCATACTTGTGCTTTGTCAGTTTGATATGATTCCTTTATTTACGACAATGTATCATTTACGACATAATTAATATGCAATCGATACAACTCGGAAACAAATGTGATCACAATCTTATGTCCCTTTTAATAAATCGCAACAATATGTATAACTTTATCAATAACGTTCTTTCTGTTAAACGCAAATACAATAAACCAAGTATGCATTGCTTTTTATGTGTGCTGGTATCTGGCAACACAGGACACAGCTTGTCTAGATTTCTGGACTATAAGAAACACTTTCTCAATTCATGTATTGCAAACAAATATAGGATCTAAACATCGTAACTGTATTTCCTATGCGGGATTTTCTTTCATAAACAATGGTTCAGATGTTGACGAACGGGACTTCTCTATAAAGGCAACTGCTTCGATATATTCACAACAAGGACGTCGAGCGTATAAGCTATTATATCAAGGTAGTTGTTCTAAATGTTGCACATTATGAATTAGTTTAGTTTGTTATATTATTAGGATATGATAAAATATAGATACATATGCAAATATAAGTTTTGTTATTAATTAAGATCTCTAAATACTCACTTATTTCTTGTCTTGCCTTTTTCCGTATTTTTATGATATTGCAAATTCAATAATTGAAAATCTTTTGTTTCTATATTTTTCTTATCAATTTGGTTAGATCTAAATTTAGTCTTTACTTGTATATATCAAAAGATCATTTTGTAACAAATATAAAGTAACATTGAAGATCAAACTGTAGCGACCTCCCGATCAGTTTTCAGGTCGAATTGTTGTTTTAAATCGTCCCGTCGGTGGTTTTCCGACCCGATCGGAATTCAAGATAAGTGCCGTTCCATCCTTAGAGTTAATGATCTTTCTATTTTTTCCGAAGTAGACAATGCTGACCTTCCTCTGTTTCGTGTCGTGATGGACAGACCGTTCCAATGCGGTAACTGTTGGGTTGCTTTTTTGTTTAATGACTCATCATAGATTTGTTCTTACTTTTACATTTAGCTTGCATCTGAATACCTTTGTCATGTGCTTTTTTCAAATTTTGTTATATGTTGTAATGCTCATAGCACTCACATATTCCTATTTTTGCTAAAACTTAGACAAACGTTACATTTTGATAGCAACAGCTATCATTTATCTGCCACATTTTCGACATCAAAAAACGTCGTCTCGTGTTTCCATCAGCAATGACGATTTTCCTGTCAGTGCATGTTTTTCTCTGACAGTGATGACAAACTCGATACAAACCTAGTAATTGTCTAGCGTAAACACGTTATTGAGGATAAAAAGTAGCTCAACAAAACATATGATGCAGAGAACAATTTTCTAAATGGAAAAGTAATAATACTAATATTACAACTTGGTTTGTACGATGTTTAAATGTGTGTTCATAAGAAGGACCTAAAGTGTCATGTTTTATGAAAATACTTTATCGTTTGGAATTTTTAGGTTGCCGAGGCTTTTATCTACGGTACATACTGTACATATGTTGTTAGTTAATTTTATTACTAGTTATTATGTATGTAGATAAGTTCATTATATCTGTTTTAACTCCCGATGCATGTGCTTACTGTTAGTTGTTTCACTTTGACTGGATATTTTTATTTACACTGTTTGTTTGATAGAAAAAACCTTTAGGAAGTGCGGGGTTGGGGCGCTTTACAAACCAGGTTTAAGCACCCCAGTTGACCATTTTGCCGACTGACCGTTCCAATGCGGTAACTGATGTTTTTTTCTTTTTGTGTGTTATGTCTCGTTTCTGTGTTTTTGTTACATTTAAATTTACCGTGTTTGCCTTTGTCTACAGGTAGATAAAAATTAAATATCTGTGGAAATTTTGACAGGACCTTTTCTTATTTGCCTATTATGAAAGCACTTCACACTTCAATAACTTTTTTATCTCTAGCCGCTTCTGAATATATCACTATTAAAGAGCTGCAGTTTATCATTCACAATGCAAAATTATTAGAAGGTACAGCGAGTATTACATTGAGCCCATCAAAAGCATCAAACAAACTAAATACCTGCGTCATGTTCATTCATGTTAAAAGAGATACTGAGACAAAACGTTACACAAAACTTGAGCAATTAGGCATACCGTCTTCGAACGGCCAGTCTGCTCAAGTAGGGATCGGCTTCTAAATCCAGTTTACAAATTCGAACCTTTCTCACTAGTTGATGGGTTTCTGAAAAAAACGAACAAGTAACTGATTACATATCAATTTGAAACAAAACTATCTAAGCGACGACGTTTAATTAGATCCTAGAATTTACGCCCGAAAATGAAAATGGCCGTGACGTCATTTATGAGTATGTTATCAATTTTAATTTCAAGTGTGCGGGGGGTCGTATAATAGTAACAACAGCTATGCGAAATATTTCAAGAAATTAATTACTCGATATGGGAATAAAAATTATATATATATATATATAAACACAAGTGACATGTGTGGTTGCCTGTTTATGTAAAAAGGGATTGGTATTACCAAAGTCAACCGTAAGTCAAAGCGAAATGTACAATTCTAACGGCAACAAAGATCACATGCTTTGAAATTGTTTACGACAACCACGCTACACCAATAACATTCTTGTGATAACTGATACAAAAATGATACGGTCATATGAAATTCGAAATAATAATACAGACAGTTTCAACAGAGAGCAGACTTAATATGTATTTACATGTATCCTAAAGGTATAATAAAACCCATTTATAAAAGCAAACATATCATTTACATTTGGACAGCATACCTAGATATATATATACTTTTCGAAACTTACCATTGGAGTCAGTATTAGAATATATATTGCAATATATTTGTAATGCAATATACTAAATGGTCCAGAATGCTGTGTATACGTATTTCATCCAAACCAAGAACAAACCCACGTCATCATTAAATACTGATATATGTAATATAATGGTCAACGGGAGATTTCTGCCACAGTCTAACGCATGGAATGACACCATGAACACATTTGTGAACTTTCCCAATGGATGGTAGGGTGGAAGTGATCTGTTAATGCCGTCAGCATGATCTTCAGGTTGATTAGATTTCCTTGACCTAGGATAATAGGAAGTGTAGTATTTCTTTAGTTTAACAATCAATTGTCGGCAGGATATCGCAAATTATTTGTTTAAACCAAGTTGTTTTCATGTTATTTACCTTTAGCTTTACGTGTACGTTTCTCGTTAATGCTATTTCGGCTTTAATTTTCCATATCCATCATTGTGCCAAGTAAAGTTATCGCTGACTTATTATAAAAGTATACAAGGCTTACAGATACAAACCTTCGAAGCATTTACAAATGATGTCAGAGATGGTTTCTCAAGTTACCAAATAAATCATTGTTTCAGGAAAAGGTTCTGCCAAAACCTAGATAGTAATTTTTACCTGCATGTGATATACGCAAACCGTCTGATACCATCCTTAAGTTCTAATACCACTTCAGGTGACGTGTTCGTTTATTTAGGCATCATTTATATAACATGTAATGTACTTCATTCATTTTATAACGGATGAGATCGGCGAGTTCGATGTATGTACACTGCTTAGTTTCCATAAGACTTCTTTCGTTCTTTCTTGCATCAGTTGTGCCTGTTTCGTAGTTTAAACTAGGCATGATGTAACGTCAGCTTACGATCACCGTCCTTTTAGCCGTTTTTACCATTCTGTAGACCGTAACACTGATGAATTACTGATCCTTTGTGTATATACTCTCATTTTGCGACGTTTAAATACATTAATTTTCCAAATAAGAAATTAAATTATAATTGTTAAACAGTTTTGTTTTTCTTTAAATCTTTTAGTTGTACATACGTTACGTTATACCTAAACAGTATTTTAGATCAAAACACGACGACTAGCAGCTGAACTGTAGAGAGTTCTTTGTTTGACTTCGGCAGTTGTCTTTTCCAAACTCAGGCTCTTGCCCTTGCCCGTAGAATGAAGAAAGAAAGTAATATATTGGTTCATCATTTAAATGCGGTAAATTGTAACAGCTTTGTTTATAATCTGCTGTTCCAAGAAACGAGTACGATCCAAGACGTAAAAGCGATACATTTATAGTTATATTATACCACCATATTTTCTCACAATAACAAATTTACTTTCTCAATAAACTGATAATTATTTCCTTTACAAGAACTTATAAAAAAGCAATTTCGAGACTGTGCAAAATTAATGGCTTGCTGTGTTATAACTAATAAACTAACGATATTACAATACCTGAAACACTGACTTAACGCAAAACTCAGACTTCGCCCTTGCCTTTATTCTGATCAAATCATAATCCATCCTACTAATGAACACAAGCAAGTTGTAATTATTTTCTCCTATAGCTGACAATATACATCTAATTCACTATCGACAAAGCCTTCCAATGCTTTGGTATTCTTTCTCACACACCGATATCTACACTTCGATATGTATTTTTTTAAATGCGGCAATGTCATACTACTAAATGGACAACATCACGTAAAGCCGATTTTAAGACAATTAAACAACACAAGAATTTTAATTTGATCAAACACCTTGTGGTGCAAATAATTATGCACTTACCGCGCTGTCGAATCTCTGGAAGTAAGCCAAAACATATCTTAAGTTATAGTGCTTTCATACTACAATTGAAGAAAAAACCGAAAGCCATTGTTGAGATTGGACAAGTACAATTTAAACATAAACGAATCATAACTTGAGCAATGAAACATAGTCATCAATAAATATACACCGACTGCAATGTGGAAACATTTGAAGTCCAAATTCAAGCTCAAATTGCTCTTGCGTGTAAAAATTAAAGCACAATCGGACGCGGATTTGCTGTGCAACATTTTACAACTACCTCAAACGGGTTAACTCGGGAACTCCTCAGTTATACTAAAATACTCAGCAGAACAGAAACATCTCAGATATACCATCAGCACTCAGTAGAGCAGAAACATCTCAGGTGTACCATCAGTACTCAGCAGAACATAAACATCTCAGGTATACCATCAGTACTCAGTAGAGCAGAAACATCTGAGGCATACCATCAGTACTCAGTAGAACAGAAACATCTCAGGTATACCATCAGTACTCAGTAGAGCAGAAACATCTCAGGTATACCATTAGTACTCAGCAGAACATAAACATCTCAGGTATACCATTAGTACTCAGCAGAACATAAACATCTCAGGTATACCATCAGTACTCAGTAGAGCAGAAACATCTCAGGTATACCATTAGTACTCAGTAGAACAGAAACATCTCAGGTATACCATTAGTACTCAGCAGAACATAAACATCTCAGGTATACCATCAGTACTCAGTAGAGCAGAAACATCTGAGGCATACCATCAGTACTCAGTAGAACAGAAACATCTCAGGTATACCATCAGTACTCAGTAGAGCAGAAACATCTGAGGCATACCATCAGTACTCAGTAGAGCAGAAACATCTCAGGCATACCATCAGTACTCAGTAGAACAGAAACATCTCAGGTATACCATTAGTACTCAGCAGAACATAAACATCTCAGGTATACCATCAGTACTCAGTAGAGCAGAAACATCTGAGGCATACCATCAGTACTCAGTAGAGCAGAAACATCTCAGGTGTACCATCAGTACTCAGTAGAGCAGAAACATCTGAGGCATACCATCAGTACTCAGTAGAACATAAACATCTCAGGTATACCATCAGTACTCAGTAGAACAGAAACATCTGAGGCATACCATCAGTACTCAGTAGAACAGAAACATCTCAGGTATACCATCAGTACTCAGTAGAACAGAAACATCTCAGGTATACCATCAGTACTCAGTAGAGCAGAAACATCTGAGGCATACCATCAGTACTCAGTAGAGCAGAAACATCTCAGGTATACCATCAGTACTCAGCAGAACATAAACATCTCAGGTATACCATCAGTACTCAGTAGAGCAGAAACATCTGAGGCATACCATCAGTACTCAGTAGAACAGAAACATCTCAGGTATACCATTAGTACTCAGCAGAACATAAACATCTCAGGTATACCATCAGTACTCAGTAGAGCAGAAACATCTGAGGCATACCATCAGTACTCAGTAGAGCAGAAACATCTCAGGTGTACCATCAGTACTCAGCAGAACATAAACATCTCAGGTATACCATCAGTACTCAGTAGAGCAGAAACATCTGAGGCATACCATCAGTACTCAGTAGAACAGACACATCTCAGGTATACCATTAGTACTCAGCAGAACATAAACATCTCAGGTATACCATCAGTACTCAGTAGAACAGAAACATCTCAGGTATACCATCAGTACTCAGTAGAGCAGAAACATCTGAGGCATACCATCAGTACTCAGTAGAGCAGAAACATCTCAGGTATACCATCAGTACTCAGCAGAACAGAAACATCTCAGGTATACCATTAGTACTCAACAGAACAAAAACATCTGAGGCATACCATCAGTACTCAGTAGAACAGAAACATCTCAGGTATACCATCAGTACTCAGTAGAACAGAAACATCTCAGGTATACCATCAGTACTCAGTAGAGCAGAAACATCTCAGGTATACCATCAGTACTCAGTAGAACAGAAACATCTCAGGTATACCATCAGTACTCAGTAGAGCAGAAACATCTCAGGTATACCATCAGGACTCAGCAGAACATAAACATCTCAGGTATACCTTTAGTACTCAGCAGAACAGAAACATCTCAGGTATACCATCAGTACTCAGTAGAACAGAAACATCTCAGGTATACCATTAGTACTCAGCAGAACATAAACATCTCAGGTATACCATCAGTACTCAGTAGAACAGAAACATCTCAGGTATACCATCAGTACTCAGTAGAGCAGAAACATCTCAGGTGTACCATCAGTACTCAGCAGAACATAAACATCTCAGGTATACCATCAGTACTCAGTAGAGCAGAAACATCTGAGGCATACCATCAGTACTCAGTAGAACAGAAACATCTCAGGTATACCATTAGTACTCAGCAGAACATAAACATCTCAGGTATACCATCAGTACTCAGTAGAACAGAAACATCTCAGGTATACCATCAGTACTCAGTAGAGCAGAAACATCTGAGGCATACCATCAGTACTCAGTAGAGCAGAAACATCTCAGGTATACCATCAGTACTCAGCAGAACAGAAACATCTCAGGTATACCATTAGTACTCAACAGAACAGAAACATCTCAGGTATACCATCAGCACTCAGTAGAGCAGAAATATCTCAGGTATACCATCAGGACTCAGCAGAACATAAACATCTCAGGTATACCATTAGTACTCAGTAGAGCAGAAACATCTCAGGTATACCATCAGTACTCAGGAGAGCAGAAACATCTCAGGTATACCATCAGGACTCAGCAGAACATAAACATCTCAGGTATACCATTAGTACTCAGTAGAGCAGAAACATCTCAGGTATACCATCAGGACTCAGCAGAACAGAAACATCTCAGGTATACCATCAGTACTCAGTAGAACAGAAACATCTCAGGTATACCATCAGCACTCAGTAGAGCAGAAACATCTCAGGTATACCATTAGTACTCAGCAGAACAGAAACATCTCAGGTATACCATCAGTACTCAGTAGAACAGAAACATCTCAGGTATACCATCAGTACTCAGTAGAACAGAAACATCTCAGGTATACCATCAGCACTCAGTAGAGCAGAAACATCTCAGGTGTACCATCAGTACTCAGCAGAACATAAACATCTCAGGTATACCATCAGTACTCAGTAGAGCAGAAACATCTGAGGCATACCATCAGTACTCAGTAGAACAGAAACATCTCAGGTATACCATTAGTACTCAGCAGAACATAAACATCTCAGGTATACCATCAGTACTCAGTAGAACAGAAACATCTCAGGTATACCATCAGTACTCAGTAGAGCAGAAACATCTGAGGCATACCATCAGTACTCAGTAGAACAGAAACATCTCAGGTATACTATTAGTACTCAGCAGAACATAAACATCTCAGGTATACCATCAGTACTCAGTAGAACAGAAACATCTCAGGTATACCATCAGTACTCAGTAGAACAGAAACATCTCAGGTATACAATCAGTACTCAGTAGAGCAGAAACATCTCAGGTATAACATCAGTACTCAGTATAACAGAAACATCTCAAATATACCATCAGTACTCAGTATAACAGAAACATCTCAGGTATACCATCAGTACTCAGTATAACAGAAACATCTCAAATATACCATCAGTACTCAGTATAACAGAAACATCTCAGGTATACCATCAGTACTCAGTAGAACAGAAACATCTCAGGTATACCATCAGTACTCAGTAGAACAGAAACATCTCAGGTATACAATCAGTACTCAGTAGAACAGAAACATCTCAGGTATACAATCAGTACTCAGTAGAACAGAAACATCTCAGGTATACCATCAGTACTCAGTATAACAGAAACATCTCAAATATACCATCAGTACTCAGTAGAACAGAAACATCTCAGGTATACTATCAGTACTCAGTAGAACAGAAACATCTCAGGTATACCATCAGTACTCAGTATAACAGAAACATCTCAGGTATACCATCAGTACTCAGTAGAACAGAAACATCTCAGGTATACCATCAGTACTCAGTAGAGCAGAAACATCTCAGGTATATCATCGGTACTCAGTACAACAGAAACATCTCAAATATACCATCAGTACTCAGTATAACAGAAACATCTCAGGTATACCATCAGTACTCAGTAGAACAGAAACATCTCAGGTATACCATCAGTACTCAGTAGAGCAGAAACATCTCAGGTATACAATCAGTACTCAGTAGAACAGAGACATTTCAGGTATACCATCAGTACTCAGTAGAACAGAAACATCTCAGATATACCATCAGTACTCAGTAGAACAGAGACATCTCAGATATATCATCAGTACTCAGTAGAGCAGAAACATCTCAGGTATACCATCAGTACTCAGTAGAACAGAAACATCTCAGATATACCATCAGTACTCAGTAGAACAGAGACATCTCAGATATATCATCAGTACTCAGTAGAGCAGAGACATCTCAGGTATACCATCAGTACTCAGTAGAACAGAAACATCTCAGGTATACCATCAGCACTCAGTAGAGCAGAAACATCTCAGGTATATCATCAGTACTCAGTAGAGCAGAAACATCTCAGGTATACCATCAGTACTCGGTAGAACAGAAACATCTCAGGTATACCATCAGTACTCAGTAGAGCAGAAACATCTCAGGTAAACCGTCAGTACTCAGTAGAACAGAAACATCTCAGGTATACCATCAGTACTCAGTAGAACAGAAACATCTCAGGTATACCATCAGTACTCAGTAGAACAGAAACATCTCAGATATACCATCAGTACTCAGTAGAGCAGAAACATCTCAGGTATACAATCAGTACTCAGTAGAACAGAAACATCTCAGGTATACCATCAGTACTCAGTAGAACAGAAACATCTCAGGTATACCATCAGTACTCAGCAGAACATTAACATCTCAGGTATACCATCAGTACTCAGTAGAACAGAAACATCTCAGGTATACCATCAGTACTCAGCAGAACAGAAACTTCTCCGGTTTACAATCAACACTCAGCAAAGCAAAACTGTAAGAAAGACTCTTTCTAACCAGCACCAGTAACAATATGAAATCCTCTAGATATCACTGCAGCAACGTTCATGCCACCGTCCAATTTTCAGGTATTGTTGAATATTGCCATATATGATCAAATTCAATAATAACGTATGAGAACATTAACAAATATTAATATCTGAATCTCCGCTTGATAAAGGCACAAACAAGTTATTGTAAGAATGACAAAAAAAAAGTCGATATATTACACGTAAACAGAAAACAGTCTCTGCCATGGAACGGTTAGCGGACGGAATGAAATAACTTTAATATGGTCTAGTTTATGGACATCATCAACACATTTTTGTACACAGATCTTTGCTTTAACCACACTTCACTTAATATGCTGACTTTAACATTTCCAGAGAAATTCTTTTTTTCTGCTGATTTTAGTCAGAATAAAAGCAATATACCACCATTAGTTTAAGCCAGAAGGAGATTTTCAGACCAAATTATTTTAATGAGCAATCGACAGTAATAAAATATTGCATGAAATTGAAGATCTTATTTCACTGGCAAATTGACATGCATTTGTCCCTCAACATGATGATATTTTTAGTAATTGTGTATTAATGGGCATCCCTTCAGGTTTTATTACTTCGAGGTGGGGCCTGTATTGTTATCGTACAATTTAACGTCAGTTTTTGCCGGTCAAAGTTCTTAAACATAGGAAGTGGCATTCCGTGTTTCCATTTAAAATGTTTAAAAGAATTCCAGTCCATGAAATGAAGTCATCAACAAGTAAACATGCAATTGCAATGACACTACCTGTAAATGAGATTTCGAATAGAAAATGGCCATTCAGGTAAGAAATGACAGTTTATTTCTCATAATATTGAAAGAAAAGGGGTTTTTAATATATTTAAATGCAAAGTTTTAAGTCAAAAGTCAAAGATCCTTAAATTAACATTATTATATACCCTAAGAATTTGAAGCAGTTTGATTGTTCGAGAGCTCCGAACACGCGAGTCAGAAATAAAAGTGATAACTACTCCGGGAAATAAATTTGTACCTTTGCTATTCTCACGAAGTTTTAGTTTTTCATGCGCATTGTAAACAAACATGGCGTCACGTAGCAAACAGGGGAGAATATACTTAGTTTAGGCCAATATTATCAAACCATCAGAATGCTTCAAATTAAAAGGGAAGAAGTCCTCGGTCGATATCACACTACCCAGGTCCGCTAAACTACATATCATTTAAAAAAAAGAAAAGAAAAAAAAAAACAAAAAAAACATCATCCATATTTGTTAGCACTTCCGTCGTTCGTCTAATGTAGCCTTACAAACTTACCATTTTGAAAGTTCGGCATACTGGCAATGTGAACTGTTTATCGTAGTTCCACGAAACTAACTTATTACTAAAAGGTTTTGTTTCCGAATGCATTATATTTTATCAGTTTACCTCAATTACAGAACTAATATTGTTGTCTGTCTTTAATTGTCAGTTTGTACAAAGAAAACAGCCATGCCATCGTCCTTTTCCTATTTAGAGCAAAGCATCAGTTGTAACAATCGACCGTGGATAAGAGCGATATTGATAAGATAAACAACAAAAACAAAATATTTCGTAATGTGATTGCCCTTTACTTTCATTACTGTTCGAAGTAAGAGACAAGACAGTCGATAATGATATAGGAATGTATAAATTACTGGGGCTCATGTCAAAAAAACAAATTAATTGGCAAATATATGTGTCATATGATATTGTTCGTATTTAGGCGTTTTGTTATTTTCTTTATTTTAGCTTTCTGCCTTTGTGTGTATTTTAAACCTTTTCATAAACCATTTGCATTTAACAATTTCTTATTTTAACAATTGTGTGCAACTTTGACAAACTTATATTATGTATATGAACCCTATTTGTAGACTGTTGGCTGACGCAAGTGTACTTCATTCTTGGAACTTGATATAAACAATATCTCTTGTTCAGGTTTTTATAACTTATTATTCCCCTGGCGACCTTGGCGCATACCAATCTGTAGACGGGATATAAGGATAACGTAGGGTGTTTCCGTTTAATTGGTCTGTGATTTATGATCTGTTTTTTGATCAAAGAAGCATTTGCTGCCCATTTATGCATTCAAGTTATTTTAAATACTATTATATGTATATTCATTGGTTACTTTTGCGCCATCCCGCATTTTATGGAAGTATTTTATACAAGATAATGAAATTCAAGGGTCTCAAAACTTTTCTGACTTCTTTAAAATAGGTAAAAAAGAAAAGGCCCTATCAAAATTTCCACCGTTATTTAAATTTTATCTACCTGTAGACAAAGGCAAACAATGTAAGTGTAAATGTGACAAAAACACAGAGACGAGACATAACACACAAAAAGAAAAACCATCCGTTACCGCCTTGGAACGGTCAGTCGGCAAAAGGGCCAACTGGGGTGCTTAAACCTGGGTTGTGAAGCGCTTCAACCCCGCACTCTTCCTGAAGATTTTTCTATCAAACAAACAGTGCAAATAAACATATCCCGTCAAAGTGAAACAACTAACAGTAAGCGCATGCATCGGGAGTTAAAACAGATACAGTGGACTTATGAACGTACATAATAACTAGTAATAAAATAATATGTACAGTATGTACAGTGGATAAAAGCCTCGGCAACCTAAAAATTCCAAATAAGAGAGATGTTTCAAACAAAATAAAAAAGTACAAGCGCTGATATATAATAAGAACAATATAATGACGTCATACAATGCCATGACGTCATATGCCAAAAGTGTCAACAGTGAAACGTAAAATATACGAAAGAAATAATCGAATTTTAGAAAACAACCAAAATCAACAGAATAAAATGTAGTTTTGTTTAGAGTTAATACGTTTTAAAACATATAAAAGCCGAGGATTTATTCGCAGTTGGCATAGTATATAAAATTATAATAAAGGTACCAAAAATCCCGATGTTATACCTAATGTGCAAAAAGGGAAAGGAGACTGCTCAAGTTGTCCCACCTATATAGGGCACGACTGGAGAGATGAAGATACAAGAAATCAAACAGTGACTGTCCATTTATGGCTTTAAGTCACTGTGTTCATATAGTCTCAACGAACTGTCCGGTCATGGTGTAATTTAAAAGCAATGCAAATTCTTGTAAAAGGGTCAATTGCAGGCAATGCAGTACAACGAAGGATTCCCGGGTTGTAACCGTCTGCAATACATTTTCTTATAAGTTTTGTTAAGAAGTCAGACAAGTTATTGAAAGCCTTGATTTTCTTTAACTTGTATAAAACATTTCCATAAAATGCAGGATGGCTTATGCCTTTCTGCATAAGTGCTTTCATACTACTATACTTAGAAGCAATAAAACCATTGCGGTGAAAGAATTTTGAAAAAGCAAATAGATTGTCATAGATTTTTGTAGAGACGTTGTCGTTGGATTTAGAGTTTTCAATGTCTAGAAATGCTGCATTTAAACGTCCGTCATTTGCTTTATCAAGGGTAAGTTTGAAGGGTAAATCAAATGAATCATGTAAGAAAAGAAAGTATTATCTATATTTAGAATATCGTCAAGATAGCGTGACGTTAAATTGGAAGCCTCTATAATGTGGCTTTGGTTAGAAGGGGATAAAGTTAACATGAAATCACGTTCAAAGCAGTATAAAAACAAATCTGCAATTAATGGTGCACAGTTTATTCCCATAGGAATACCAATTACTTGTCTAAATAAAGTGTCACCGTTTTTTATGTAAATATTGTCTAATAGGAAACGTAGAGCTTCACATACATCCGTACAAGTCGACATGGTAAACTTTTCTAAAAAAAATATTGGTAAAAAATACATTATTTTCATGACATGCAACATGCAACATATAGACGTTGCTCTTGAGCAAATGTTTTCTCAATAAGAGCAATCAATCTAGTCTTAATTTAATCATTAATCAAAGAAGTTACAGCGTAGAGAAATCGTAAGTATTAACTGCAGAGCAATGAAAGATTAAAGTACAAAACTTGTCTAAGACTTCTGAAGAATTTTTAATAGACCAAAAATGTTAATTCCTGAATGTTCATACATTTTTTCACAATATTTATCAACGATTGCGAATGGCTGTAAGGCAAGATGTTAGTAGTTTAGATATGTGAGTGGTGGTGCTAGAGCTGGCATTAACTATGAATCGTGACTTGTATGGTGTTTTGTGAAGCTAAGGAATCTAGTAGAGTGAGGGAAGCTTTTCTTGCTTTGATTCTATTTAGATATTGACATTATGTAATATCTGTTTATGTTTGTCAATGACTGTCTGAATGTCAAGTTTGTGCTTGAGTAAGAACTGGTGGTGGATAGCTCAGCGCTCAGTACATTATTGTGATATAGTCGTCAGACAAAAATTATGTTGTTTGAAGCTTTGTCTGCAGGTACAATTACAAATGTATTGTTAATATTCTGAAAGGACTGTTTTGTGTGTTTTAAGTGATAAAAAGGTTCTTAGGTAAACTAGAAGGATGGGAGTGGTAGAATTTAACGCGATTTTTTATTAGCCTCTTTGTCCAAAATAACTAGTGATTTCAAAGGTAGATTTGTATTTGTACAAAGTAAGGCGTGAATACCAGACCGAATATAAAGTGTGTTCAGATCTTGAATAGAAACATTTTTCCTAAATCTGCGTTTAAGATTATGATTTTTTTTCTAATTCCATGAGATCGGCGTTTGCGCTTGCGTAAAGATAGAATACTAAAGATGTCAATGTTCGTTTTTTTTAATCATTGCCCGCCTGATGAATATTGTCATTAAGACCGAGTGGAAATGGAGTCTGAAGCCTTTTAATCCAATCAAGTTCGGTACCGTATCAAGTCTGTAATTTAAATCCTTTAGAAACTTCGTCGTCAAAAACAATTATTTGCAAAGGTTGTATGTTCACATATTTTAAAGAATGTCCAGTAGTTAGAAAATGATTACGAGTATATTATATTAGTTCTTAAAACGACAAGCGTTAGTTTTTATATGAATGTTTTCGAAATCTAATTTTTAAGCGCCCGCCCCGTTTGTCCAACGTACTGATGTTTACAGTTAGGATGGTTTCATGTTATAACATAAATTAAAAAAACTTTCAGGAAATGATTTGCTGGTTTGTAACAACCCGTGAATCCTTCGTTGTACTGTATCGCTTGCAGTTTACCCTTTTACAGTCAAGATCTAACATTGCTTTTAAAGTCTTATATGGCTCCAAAAAGGACTATTTTGTAGCCGAATATGATCTTGTAGTGCGAATGTTTGAATGTTAGAAACGAGTGAACTATAACGTTTATTCGTTTCATTAACCAAGGGGATACATATAACTTAAACTTTACTTTCGCTTTCGCCGCTTGAAAGACATATCACCGGACGGTAGATGGTTGACAAAATATTACACTATTGAGATACCTTTTAAAACTGCTAAACAAATCCAATGATACCTTTTATACGACCAGAGATCATACTGTAACAAATCGAAAATCAAAATAAACTTAATTACCGATCAACAATGTAGCGACCTGGCGTTCAGTTATTAGGTCCTATTGTTGTTTTAAATCATCCTATTGGTATTTTTCAGACCCGAGGTTAATTCTAGATTTGTGCTGTTCCATTCTACGAGTTAATGATTGTCTTTTGCTTTCCCTTCGTCCGCCATTATTATTATTTACGAATTAAAGGTGGTATCCGACAGTGTGTCTATATCTTATATATGTAACAATATCTGAACTCGGTTTGGGGTATCTGTGCATAATTTCAGAGAAAAAGAAATCATGCTTTTGTCTACGTTTTGACGATTTTAAACAATATCTCAATTTTAGGGTACTAAAACACGTTAATCAACACTTAAAATGTTCATTCTTTTCACATCTATAAATAAGATCGATTGCGATTCGTGCTAGAAATAGACATCAACGTCACAGCAGATGACATTTATGAGCTATAACATAAGTGGTCACGCGATTTTTGTGAATTAAAATAGCTAACTGTGCAGCGTAGCTCAGATGGAAAATACATCTTTGTAATGACGATTGTGGCGTTATGATTACTTTTTTAGACAAGTGTAGGACATCAATAAACAGCATGTTTTAGATCTGTTCAGAAAACAATGGTTTACTAAGATGTTTCATGTAAATAGTTTTGGTCCAAATTATAATATACCACTTTTAAGGGTCATAGACGAAAGTAAATGGGATAATACGAACGCTTACCTTACTAATCTGAACAATTCGGAATGTTTGCTAGTAGTGGTCCCACCATTCCTTTTTATTGTTTATTGAGAGAAAAAACTTTCGAATGTGCAAGGTTGGAGCGCTCCACAGACCTGGTTTAAGCATCCTTGCCGGTCCTTTGCCGACTGACCATTTCAAGGTGGTAACTGCTAGTTTTTCTATTTTGTGTGTTATGTTTCGTCTCTGTGTTTATGTCACGTTTACATTTACCATGTTTTCCTTTGTCAAGAGTTAGTTCAGATTTCAATATTTGTGATAATTGTCATATTTTCTTTCTTATTTTTCTATTTTACACTCATGTATTGCGTGTTACTTTTCTACTAACAACCATACTACTTACTAGTTCTCTTTATTTTATGACACTATTACTTCTTTCTAAGTATATATACGCCATAGTTTAGACAGTTCAGTTTTGTCTAAATTGATTATGTTTTACTATTTGTCTTGAACAAACCCATCAGAATGTAGGACGTTGCATCTCTCTTACATGTAACAGGTTTAAAATGTAAGCAGTCTGTTTGATAATTAACCGTTTCACGCTTCAAGGCAGTTACTGTTGTGTGTTTCAAGTTTTACATGTAAGTGGTGTTTTTACATACACACATTTATTTTCAAAATGTAATATTTTATTGTAATACTCAAAGGACTTTGCCAAACTTTCGTCTTTAAGAACATAACTGTTGTATTTTATTAATCACTGTTAAAGAATGTGTCATTGTACGTCGATCTAAACGTTAAAACTATACAGACATCCTTGAAACACTGTAAATGTCACACGAAATAATAAAAAATGTGAAATAGAATGTCTGGACCATAAAACATAAGTGACGCTTGTTAAGGCCCAGTAATAGATGTTCAAAATCACAATTCTATTACAATGGAAGTATGTTCTCATTTGCTCGTTACAGTTTGTAATACTTTTATGTAGATTCCGTCATACAAAAGGTGTTCAGGACCGAATAATACTAAATGTTTGGGTTTTGTGTTGTTGCTTTTGTTGTTGTTTTTGTTATGGTGGTGGTGGTGGTGGTGGTTATTCCGTTGTTCCTTATCTCTTGCTAAATTGTATCATTTGAAACCTTTCATTTTTTGACAATTTAAGATATAATACCCATTGAATGTTTTAGAAGCAGCCAACCGCTGATGCCAAGAACAATTTGAGCTTCGATTAGACGATTACCTTTCTTGTTTTCTTCATAGTCTCTCTAAGCAAATAGAGTTACGGTACGTTGGTTCGTTGCCCTTTACATGTTAAGACTAATTGAATTAGAGTGGTTCACTGAACAAAGGGCCAATTTCTCTTGCTTGTCCATAAAGTAACAACCTCATTGAAGATCTTATGAAATGTTTTAAACAACTGTCATACAAATTTAAAAAAAAAAAACATTGACTGCAGTAACGCATCGGTATTTTTCACAGTAGTAGTATATAAACAATATTTGTTGAAATAGTTTGAACATTTGCAGTCATGTTCTTATTATAACATTTGCGTTGCAGTTTTCCTATCAGATTACGCAGAAGGTCTGTGTCTAACCATTTTGGACTGGAAGGGGTAAATGAATGTGGGATCATGGAAATGTTGCAGTGTGGGGATGAAAGTGCTTCAAGCAATAAAATATATATGTCATACACATGTTGCTTACTATACCAATTGTATTGCTCTCTCTCTCTCTCTCTCTCTCTCTCTCTCTCTCTCTCTCTCTCTCTCTGTCTCTCTCTCTCTCTCTATCTTTCTCTCTCTCCCTCTCTCTGTCTCTCTGTATGTCTCTCTCTGTCTCTGTCTCTCTCTCTCTCTGTCTCTCTCTCTATCCCTCTCTCTATCTCTCTCTGTGTCTGTCTGTCTCTCTCTCTCTCTCTCTCTCTCTCTCTCTCTCTATCTCTCTCTCCCTATCTGTTTCTTTTTGGCCCTTGTACAATGTGTATGCAAACACAATTATTTTTAAAACGGATTCCAATGTATACTAAGCAAAACATCAATGCATGCATGTTCTTCAAGTTCTGGGGTTAGTCACCTTTGAAACAACTTGGTATTGTACATTACGATATTCAAGGAATGTTTTCTTTATTTCTTTTGCTATATTGAATATCTGGATGAATTAAGGCATTCAGATCACTGAACTTAAACCTGATCCGTTAAAAGCAGCGTGTCTGCCAATTCGGCATTTAATAATCGTGTCTCATATTTTCATCAAGCGCCTCTTTGTCCCTGACAACGATGACACAATCCACATAAAACCTAACAATAGCCCCGGTGTAAAACACGTCCAGAGCAGTAGACGTATACACTGTATGAATAATGCACTATGACATCTGCATATTCTTCTGAATTATTTCAAATACATATATTTTATCATTTTAATGCATAAACTTATTTAGTGTTAAAGTACATACTAACCTCGGCCTAAAATGTGAGAATATCTTGAATAGTGTTGTTTTCCCTTTTCCAAAGCCGTTTATTAGCAGACTGATTGGATGCAGCTTTGTGTGTATTATTGGTTTACAGTTATCCGGTTAATATGTTCGGGTTACATTTGACGTATATTTTTAGTAGTTGAATATTAGCAGGCAACCCTTGTTTTTGCTTTGCGTTTTTATCATTCCAAATGTTAGTATTTTACCTACGTTTCTAAAAACACACCAGTTACAGTTGAACATCTTAACAAATCTATTACTAAGCCTTGTTCCTTATTTTACTTTCTACTTCATCGCATTACTGCACTTACCGTCGATCTTTTGTTCTGGAAACACTGTCCTAAGCTTAATGAAGAAATAACTCTCTCAGTCATCAAACATTAATGTACGCATCACTATGATTAACGGAAGGTTTCTGTCGTTGCCTAATACAAGGAATGGCTTTTACGAACACAGTTTGCATACTAACCAAATCAATGGTAGAAACACACAGTTTCATTCATACATATTGAGGAAAAATGTCATACCTACAGCACTGTGATCGTATTGAAGCTCTAGGTTATATAAAATAGTGATTCTATTCAAAATAGTAGGTGTTTTATTTTCATTCAAAATAGCTTTTGTTGAATATGCTTTAGTTAACTTAACATGTTTTTCGAGACACTTTGAAGTTAGAGTTTGCTCAACCTAAGCAGTAATTATTTTTGGTTTGGTTTGTTTATTATAAGTAATGCCGATTCAGTACGGTAATTATAGTAAGATGTAGCTTTAAGTCTTGTGAAAATAAAAATATCTGAGCTGAACAGGCAGTCAAACAGACCACTTCTGATTCAAGTTTCACACCCGAATCGGATACGAGATGGTGGGTTTTTATCCAGAAAAATCTTTAAAGATATTCGGTGTATATGAGACTATAATGCTACAAAATGGGAAGAGCATTTTAAATAGTGGCGGATTATAACCAAATTTTTATTTAAGTTATGGATCGGTTATTATAAAATATTTTTTTAAATAAATTATTAATTAAAAATTAATACATCAAAAGAACATACACTGTCTTACGTTAATAAATTACCAACACTGATAAAATGAACCTAAATCTGAAAAACCATAAAAACACGTTGTACAAAATGTTAAAAAGAAATTCTTGTTAGATCCCTTTTCCGTTGTTTAACAAATACTAGTAAACTAGTCTTTATTAAACGTAAAGATCAATGAAAAACTATTGAACACTATATTTTTCAGCCACTGGGCTTAAATTCCTATCGAGTTTGATCAATGTAATAAAGATGTTAAACACTACTTTAGTGGAGTGGTGAAGTAGTCATAGCCGATGAGTTCCGAATGCTGCGACGTAAAACAGCAGCGTAGCCTACTGTGGCGACGTCATAATTAAAAACACAGTGTTGTATACATCATTAAGGGAAAGTGTCTCTTTTAGCTGTACCAATCCAGCAATTGTGTCGGTCTTTATGTTTGAAGACATTCTTGTCTCAATATGTACCCAAATATTTGTATGTCTGTTCTTAACAAACAAAACAGGTTGGTGTTTTAGGCAAAGACCTCACACTAGTTTCTTGTTCTAGAGGTGAAACCATGTTATTAAATATTACTCAATGACGTTTGAAGATTATGTTTCTTGTTCCATATGTTAAAGAATATTTATGTTGTTGTTCGCTTCCCCAGGAGGTAACATCTGTGTAGCATTTACTCACCTAATTAAAACGAACCATTTTACGACTGTGCATGAACATGCACCTTAGAACGGGTGTTGTTCGTTTGTACTCTCTGAAATAACCAACTTATTTGAATTGGACATCTGTAGCATACGTGCTTTGATGCAGTTTATGTTTATCTTTAAAGCTAGCCGCCTTACTTTGAGCTACTTTAGATTAGACAAGAAGAGTCATCCAGTATTTATTCATGACTTGCTGTGGTCAAAGATTAGATCTTTTCATTGCCCATCCCACAAAATTACTTCCGAAGAAATGTGTCCGACTGTAATAATGAACGTGAACTTCAAGGCGCCTCGTGTTCTAATATCCTGTGGGGTTTCTTTTGTTATTATGTCTGCACCGATGCTTAACTTATTTAAGCTAAACTATGTATAAACCCGAAATAACATCTCAACTAATGAACAATTAGCTAATATTAAATGAACAAACAATTCAAAAACATAGGCTTAACAAATCAATTCGTATTCATCCGTTAAACAGTGTTTACATCAAATTTGCTCTCCCTCTCAGTTTTGTCTATTTAGAATCCGCTTCACGTAGCTAAGTGTTCTATTTCACGGTCTCAACGCGAGGAGCCCCAATCTTTCAAACTAGATACCAATTACAAGCAAATTACTTCTCATCTCCGTGCTAATAACTTGTAACATGACACTTGTGGTTATTCTCTAGGGAGCCAAACGTCGTCTTTCCATATGTTTATATGATTGCTCTTCTTGTCTTAGAATGTTGTTATATGTTTGAATAGACAGCGACCTGGTCAATATTGTTATTATATACAGATATTGTGATGGAGGAAGACCCAAGATAAATATATAGTAAAAACAGTCCACTGCAGGGCAGCTAGAAGGCCCCCGCAAATAAGTCATTCGATAAAACCTGGACTAGAAAGAGGTTGAGGATTCACACAAAAGAAGACCCTACCGTTCGGCCAATGGCGCCGCTTTTTAAATTTAAGTTTATATTATATATTTTGCAATTCCATTAAAATGAAAAAGGCCCACAACATATAAGGCATCTTACCCTTTCTAGTTTCTCTGAAAACGTTTTTTGTTTTATCTTTAGCAAACACGTGCCCATAAACACTTGCCATTAAACCAAATAATGTGGTTTTAGCGGTACCTGGTCTATCAGCGTGCTACAAACACAAACATTGTTGTTGCTATCTATTCATTTACCTTTAAGGATAAAACAGTTTTGTATCGCTTAGTTTTAAAAACGGCAACATTTGGTGTGATTTTAACAGAATTAACTGCTAATTCATACCTTATCAAGCTTTGCTTTTGATGTATATTAAGAAAAGATACATACTAAAATGTTGTGTTTTTCCGCTTAATTGTATAAGTCATTATCTATTATATTGTAATTAGATATGCCTTTTTTGATCAGACAACACTTTGTCTTAAAGGATTCAAATTACTTTAAGCAACAATATCTGCATCATTTTGCATATCTAAGCAATTACAATTGTTATAACAGCGACGCCTGCTGTTATATTGTATACTTGATTATTGAATACTGATTAAAACTGGATCGGTCACTTTTGCCGAATGATCGTTCAAATGCGGTAACTTTTGGGTTTTCCCTTTTTGTTTAATGACCCACCACATATTTGTCTTTACTGTTCCGTTTGGCATGCACGTGAATGCCTTTTTACATTTGGTACATATTGCAACAGGTAAAAGGTCTTATCAAATTTTCCACCTTTAGATAAATAGGTAAATAAGAAAATTATTTTTCACAGAAATCTAAATTTTATCTACCTGCAGACCAAGGCAAATAAGGTAAATGTAAATGTGACAAACAACACAGAGACCTCATTACCAACATGAAAAATATTAAGATTCTCTTATATATAGAGAATAATGGCCTGAAAATAATTCATTCATATTTACAATCTACAGTCGAACTTCTGTTATTCGCAGTCGTCGGGATCGCCGATTTACTTCTAACAAGCATGGGGTGGAATAATCCAAATTTTCTTTACTCCCAAAAATTTTTTGGATTTTGAATTATGTAATTCTGTGCCATAATGTGCAATCAGCAATGTATATACCATAATACTTTTAACAATGACACATAAGTTATTTGTTTAAAAAGAAATGAATAATAGAATATGTGTCGTGTTTTTTTGTTTGTTTGTTTTCTGTTGTTCTTTTTTCAAAATACTAATAAATCAATTTTATTTTGCATATAAAGGATTGCCGAATATACGTGAACATGTTATCATCGTCAACAATTTGCAACATACATTTCATAACAGTTATAAGCACATAGTATTAAATCACATAGAATTACGTTGTAGCTGATCTGGGTGTCCCCAAATTGCTGGACCCTTCTCCAGATCACACATTTTAATATATGTGCAATGCATACATTAATTTGTCCTATTTCCGTATTGTGTTCTATCACAGTGACGGCAGCTCTATATCACTTTCAACAAAACCCTGTCTGAAGTGGTTATTGCTAATTTACATGGGATGTAAACCACGCCCACATCTGAGAAAGGTAACGGAAATGTGTGTATTATGATTAACTATGCCACTAGAAATCAAAACAGTTCGTTATATTGAACAGTTTAAAATAGCAATCGTAAACCTGAACATTGATATGAAGAGCAGTAAATTTTGACAAACTAGTCGTTGAATATCCTAAGCACCATACTTATGTTTTCCAACTCATAAATCAGTTTACCAAGAGATATAATTAGAAATCCCAAACTCCTTTAGTATATTGATTAATGTTTAAAGTAGTCTAAAAATGTGCCCCATATAAAACCAGATTTTCTTTCCCTGTATAAACGTGTTTGTCATTTGTCGTGCCATGTGATAATAAAGAAAATATAAAGTGGATCTTAAATGGTCAAAGTCCATTTTCTTTATGACCATTATGTTTATTTATTTTAGTCTCTTGTCTTTTTGCAAGATAATAAAACTGTTATTCTGACGTGCCGTTCCTTTGATCGATATTATTAAAGACATAATTTGTTCACTCTACGATTGCATCAAATACGGTTTATTTTAATGCAAAAACCAAAAAGGAACATAACAAGTTAACATACATATTTTCAACGAACTCATGGTATGACATTAAAAATATATTGAGATTTGTCACAATCGCAACATAAATAGAACTGAAGCCGTCTTTTGGATTTCTCATTTTATTTTATGTGGACAGTTTGTAGCAAGGTCTCGTCTCTGTGTTTTTGTCACACTTACCTATTTATGTGGTTTTACTGTTCGTGGTTTCTAATCTTTTTCGCACCCTAATGTTTTCAGATGTGCTAAATATCGAATAAGTAACATACTATTTACGCATAGACTGGTCATCTTCCAACGTGAAAATCATTTGGCAATCACAGAGGTTCGACGTTTTGCGTTTTTAGGTTTTCATAGTAACTAGATTGAAACCGTTGGAAATGTTGCAATAAATAAATATTCGTGGTGGAAAACCGAATATCCGATTGGTTATCAGTAAATATTGCCATCCTACATTGTTGTGTTAGTACTTTTAAATTATTATTTTGTTCATAATTACGAGCTGTGATAGTCAAACTATATTGTTGATACCCCTACCCCTTGTAAATATATGAAATCCAGATGTGACGAAATTAAAAACAAGATCCAGAGCTATCAGAAAACTAGATTGACCCTGCATGACCTTGACCTTGACTCACGGTCAGTTATTCATGTCTAGGAAGAGTTAGTGCCTGCACAGAACACATATGTATGTCTACGGAGACTAGACGTGTCAATTGTGTCCAGGTATGCTTTAAATGTTTACATAAATATTATTATCTGTTTAAACTTGAAGTTCGTTTTATTCTTTAATTAAGATATCCATGAAACATGATTTGTGAGCGAGCAGTACCGTGTATGAATATAACTTATTGACTAGAGAAAAGGCTCGGCATATGGAACTGACTGCCATCAGAAGGGATGTTCCACTGACTACATATTATCTAATATGCCGAGATATTTGCGATATCACGGGCGGAGCCTCACTGCCTTCTGAAACTCTGAATCAGGTTATGTAATGACAAAGGCCATTCATATGATCACATCATCTCAGTCAAAAGCTACCACGCACGTTCGGAGGAGAATGGCGTATTCGGATTTGCTCGATTCCGATCACAAGATGTGAGAGGTAGTAGGAAATTTCAAACTCATTTTATTTAGGTCAAATTCGTTTGCACATATGATCATTTATTTTAGACCTAAATTAAATTAAAATGCAAAATCAAATAGAAGGTATTGAATGTTGAATATTGTGTTTATCTTATCGGGTGTTAGTGACTTTGTATTAACTTATGTCCCATTGTATAATCTATATTTTCGAAGAGGTGTGTATTTGCAGCTGGAGGCTTGCCTGCTTTCCTATTTCCAATTCTTTGTACATTTGATCTACTACAGAATAACTTCGACCATTGTTTGCACACCTGCAATTCCGTACAGGGTCAAACCTACACCGAGTAATGTATTGTATTTTTATCTTTTCTTTTTTTTTATTTATTGAAAGAGGTTAGTAAAATTGGTGAGACCCATTTTCAGTTAATCTTATATGGTACATAAAATGATACATAACATCTTGAATGACTAGGCAATCTTGCATCTGTGTCTTCATGCTGCCGTCATATTTTGAAACAACAAAGTCATTTTGAAAACTTTGCTCTATTCAAGTAACAGGAAGCTGCTTTGAAACAATTTGCCAGTAATACGCTTTTTAAAATCTTAAATGAATATGACAACTGTTAAATTAAAAAGGCCATTGAATACCCATTTTATTTCTTTAGGTGCAAACACATCCTGTCGGTGAAGAACATGTTCGGTTACGAGCTTCCGCCCCTCCTCCGTAACAGTATAAAAATATCAAAATTATTTGATAAATATGTGTGGAAGGGAGATGGTTCAATACAATAATTAAAATACGAACTTTGGTTACTTTCTTTACATCTTACCATGCAGTCTATGTATTAATAAGCGGTTGTAGTCATTCCGGTGCATCATTTAATAGACATGTCTTCTATAATGTCAATAGTAGACTTTTTTTCTATAATGTCAATAATAGACTGTATTCGATAATGTCAATAGTAGACTGTCTTCTATATTGTCTAACACGAAAGGTTGTTGTTTAAGTTGTGCACTGAATAACAGGACTAAAAATGCAATCTATATCATACGTTCATCTTAATTTAACTGAAAATCGATATTATTGGTGGTGCTAAACTCTCATTATTTCCATTGATTTTGACTGTTATGCTTTCATATATCTTAGAAAATGTGACTCCTTAAAGCCCGAACTGTTTAAATATTTATACTTTATTGCCTACGTGCTGTCATATGGCTCAAATGTGCAATAACGGATACATTCTAGTGACAAGCAATAAAGAATGGTTCGCTTTGGTATGTCCTCTTACACCAGTGTAACACATTTTATTTATTTATATCCGGAAAGTGGTCCCGTTGACTTTTGCAGGTTCTCCCCCCATTTCTCACAATCGTTCTTTAGTTAATTAATCAAGCATGTCAGTGCGTTTAGTGCGAACAAACTCAAAAAAGTATAGTGTCTATTCAATATTCTATGTTATTGGCCATGAAAAAAAATAAACAAACGTCCATGCTCACGGAGAATAAGCATTCAATTTCTTTGTTTTTGCATGAAATCCATTTGCAAGGAGGGAAAAATGCGACTTTTTTGTTTTGTTAACTTGACGTCTTTCGTGCCAAACATTAAATTGAGCAATGTCATATAAAAATGTTGGCAGATATGTAGAATGTTGAAACATGGGCACATGTTGCTTCGTTTAGTGGGTGTGTAATGTAAGCATACCAGCAAGATTGTAACAGAACTTCTGATAGAGCATATATGTGGATATGATACCTTTTGACATTGACATATAGCTAAAAATATAATATATGTTAAATTTATTGCAGGATTGTATTCTCTTAATGTGTGTCAAGCATGAAACTGCTAAGCATGTCTATGAGATTTTCTTACAAATGCATTTCGGCCCACTTGTCTACTGAATTGCCATTTAGTTTTATATGCCAGAGTTATATAATCGGAGCGCAAATATAGTTGTCATTGTCATTAGTAAGCACAAGGTTGGTCATCAACCAATTGCATGAGGTGAGTATCGCATGCTGGAAATTTAAAATCACTTTTACAAAATCTTCCAGGCAGCTGAAAAGCATTCAAGTCAAACCAATAATTCAATATCTCTAAGAATATGCCTTCTTCTGGCATGTCAAATAAGGCAAAGCTATAAAACATGATACACTGGTTTCAGTTTGATAATGGTACGTTTTCCCTGATTCCTTTTAATATATGTAAGAGAAGTGAATTTCAAAACAAAACTTAACTTCATCAAATTTAGATGCTTAATAATATTAAACTAGACTTAAAATGCAATAAGGAAATGTTATTAAGCCCTATGAACATTGAGTGATTGAGAGAGGGGAGAGAGACAAACAGAGAGAGAAAGAAAGAGAAAAAGAGGGGGGAGACAGAGAGACAGAGAGACAGCCAGAAAGACAGAGAGACAGGCAGAGAGACAGACAGAGAGAGAGAGAGGGTGGGGGATGGGTGGGGGATGAAGGGGGATGTAAATATTTCGGTCCTTTTGCCGACTGACAGTTCCAAGGCGGTAACATTGTTTTACAATATCAATTGATATAGAAGATTATATATTGTACAGCTCGAAGTTTATTAATTACCCATCGTTCGTTGTACTGTATTGCTTGCAACTGGCCCCTTAAAGGTCAAGAACTTGTATTGTTATTGTTAAATTACTCGATGACCTAACAGGTTGTTAAGACTACATGTACACAGGGTCTTTAATCCATAGTTTGGACATTCACTGTTGGAATTCTGTGTTAATCTCGCGAGTGGTGCCCTATATAGATTTGACAATATGGACAGCCTCGAAGCCCTTAACGGAAGATTGCACAGTAGTTATAATTTAGGGATTTTTTAAAATTATTTTTACCCATTAAATCTGCGGGAAAATCCTCGGCTTATTGTACTTTTTTCTTTTTAATCTCATTACATATACTTTACAACACTACATTTTGATTTGTTGGTTTTGATTTTTTTATAAATCTCACATTTCACATATGACGTCACTGCATTTCGGTCGTTTGACGTCATGAACTTGTTCTTATTATATGTCCTCGCTTGGGCTGTTGTTGCCTTTTAATTTACACTCATTAGTAACTGATAGTTTACCGAGGTATTCTTTCTCCTATAGATACTGGGAATATATTTTAGTTCATTATTATTAGTGTTTGTATGTATTATTCTCTTATCAGTTTTAACACCCGATGCGGGTGCTTATTGATAATCATCTTATTTTGATGAAATATGTATACTGTTTTTGTAAGTAAAACATTCTTGAGGTGCGAATAACACGCTTCTCAAACCAGGATTAGGCCGCCCAATCGGTCCTTTTTAAGACTTATCATTCCAAGGCGGTAACTGTTGTTAATGTTGTTGTTTTCAGTATATAATGGTTTGTTCTGTCCTTTTATCACGTTTATATATACTCTGTATACCATTGTGTAGGACTTCAAATGTTGTATTCTTGGTAATTATAATAGGACTTTTTTTCCTTTTTTTCCAATGTAAAAGCATAAATTTGTTTTCCCTAAGAACTGCTTTTTTAATCCCGTTTATCGTGTCCCGATTTTGACAACCATAGTTGACAAAAGTAATCTTATGTTCGTGCTGTTTTTCTATTCTTTTTCATTTAAATGTAACCAGACAAGATTCTAAATCAACGATAAGAAATATATGTGGCGAACTGTCGCACGACTCGAATCTAACAAGTTTATTTCATAAAAGGAGTCGCCATTGATAAATAATTTATATAAACTTAACATTGATCTGCAATGCGTTAAGATACTTTTTTACATGATTACACGGAGACACTGTGAACATTCACTTTCATTGGTAGATGTTGTTGTAGTCTCAGTTGGCATTTGAATTCTAAATTGTTTTGCCTTTCATGTCTTTGACTTTTGACGTAACATTAGGATAAAAAGAAAATATTTTCCTTGTAAAATAATTAAAGTCCATTTTCTTCATGACATAAGCAATATAAAGGTTATTACGCCATTATATTTATGTAACATTGCCGAAATTACTTTGCTATGTCCTCATTTTATTGAAAGACAAAAGTGACAATCAATGTTTGTATCGTTGAAATTCCTGAGGTCGATAGGCATATTTCCTTGTACATATGCATTCATGTATACACAATACAGCAAAGTAAATTTAAAATGTTTCATTAAAGTACAGCTTTGGTTTATACATGCATAAACAATTTGAAAACAAGGAAAACATCCACTGTGTATATTAACTTTGAATCCTCGAACTAGCTTAAATACTTGAACAGCGGGTATGTTAATCTTAAAACTATGGTATAAGCAAACCACTGAGTTCGTAGTACACTTTAAATAACTGACATAGAAAATATGATTTTGCACCAGAGTACGTAAAATGACAACATTAAAAAATAATTATTATGCTACTGGTCAATTATTCTCTTAAACACCAGTAAATTCCAACAAAGATGGACTAAGCGTATCATTATTTTATCTATTTGTAATAATAAAATTTGTTTCGCCGATATATTAATGTGAAAAGCTAGCATATCTTCAACCTTGGATACTTTCTCTTGCAGTATTGAGCAGAAAATGCTGAAAGAAGACAAACCGATTTCTCTTTGCTGCACAAAATTATCCCACCTGCTGTAAGCTCATTTCTGTCTTTACTAAGCGGAAGTTGTTCTAACATCAATGGAAAGTACAAATCTATCACATAACAGGTGTCTGGATAATGTGGATGTATAATGTATTAATGTACATAGACGACTTTTATGAAAATATCAACTAATATTGAGACATGTCAAGAATCATCATGCAAATGTCGATTGTTCTTCATATTCCTGACATTCATCATTATAATTTAAAAGAAGTGCCAGTATAAATACCCGGCCTAGCCATTGAGATAAGGTAGGTTGAGTATGAACGAAAGGTGCCATCAAACAGACCTTAAGGGCACATTAAACTTTATTAGTTTTACACTCACTTTAAGGGGAAGTTGTTTTGACTGGATGGCATTGTGCCAATATTTCTGCTATAGTTACTTGGTTGTTAGTAAAGTGCTCTTGAGCAGCTATCATAGCAATGGCAGCAATGGCAGCTAATTGCAGCCTTAGGTGAACACTGCGCCCTTAATGGGTTGAAGTGGTACAATTAACTTGAGAGTGATTTTTAATTTGTGGGAGAGTATTTGTATTAAAAGACGTCTGCAGACACTTGAAATCTATCAAAAGTGTTTGGAAAAGGAGGGTTTTACAAAATTAAACAAATTTTGACCTTGTGTTGCGAAGCGATAGAATTTGTCATACAAGTCATTGTGAAAATGGAAGCTTTTTGTATAGTGTAATGACAAACAAACAAAACTTTCAATATACATTACACATGTAGGTAGATTTTGAATTTACATATAATGTAAGTGATACATTATATTTAAGAATAGGTAAATAAGAAAAGGTCCTATCAAAATTTTCACAGATATTTAAATTTTATCTACCAGTAGACAAAGGCAAACAAGGTAAATGCAAATGTGACAAAAACACAGAGACGAGACATAACACACATAAAGAAAAACCATCAGTTACCACCTTGGAACGGTCAATCGGCAAAAGGGCCAACTGGGGTGTTTAAACCTCGCACTTCCTGAAGTTTTTTCTAGCAAACAGTGTAAATAACAACATCCCGTCAAAGCCTTTATTGGTTAACAAACCTTATGACAGTATATATACAGGTGATATATGTTAACAAGTCTGACCAAATGCACCCTACTAAGAATGTATATGACTAAACGAAATCTAAAAACAGTTTCGTTATTGCAATAATATAAGCTTGAAACGTCATTATTATTTATGCTATATTTGACTTCAACTGTAGGGTTGGGTGTTTTTGTTAAAAGACATATTTGTTGATGCTGTTAATTTTGGCTTGTGAACTCTTACGTCCTGTGCCCTTTTCAAATTTTGGTATTTGTTGCAATGCTCATAGGACTTTGTCAAATTTCCTTATTCAAAGGAGTGCGACACATGACACCCCCGCCTCTCTTTAGTGTGGGAGTACTTGGAATAAAGTCGATACAAGTACTATGTTAATAAGTCGATTTTATATTAATTTATACTTAATTTATTTTTGAAAATTTATAATATCTTTATTACAGGTAAGTTTACTACTGATTATTAATGGTATAATTGAAACTCATTTCATCAATCTAGGTACGTTATTATCAGGTCATCAACACACGCTCTACACTATGTGCAGCGTTGCATCTGATGGCCGCTATAGTAAACATAGTGTTATATGTGCCACGCAAATATGCTGTATTAAATGTAAGAATTGAAAACTATTTCAGATCTTTTGATTGGCTTCATTTCCGAATTAAACAGTCGATAAATTGACGGTTCTATCTTACATTAGAAGTAATGACCCGATTAGTGAACAACTGACTAAAAGTCTTTTATTTTAAACTTACTGTACTACACATATTTTACATTATATTACATTTTAATATATGTTAATCATTCTCTAAGGACCTTTTATTATTAGTTTCATTGTTAATTAAGCTAAATAAAAATCTTTATATTTGGTTTCGTTCTAAAATGTTAAATGCATAATTTCCCTTTTTTCCGGCAAACATTTTTAATTTTAAATTATACTCGTTAAGATTTCTTTAACCTTTCGTAAAACGAAACAATGCCACTACTAATTGCTTAATTATTAGGTTCTTATCAACCAAATGCGTCTGAATACCTTATCTTTTCATTGTTATCTCTGGGATGTAAATAAGCAGTACCCGTAAGGAAGCGACCTTCTGTGCGCTTCCTACATGTCAATGATTGCATATTGCATATTTATTTTGTAACTCATGTCAATAAACATGACAAAATGAGCACAAGAAATGTAGAATATAAGAAATAAAAAAGAGGCATTGCAATACAATAAGATATAATGACAATATCATAAAGAAAAGAATATATGTCCTAGATACATACATGGAATATACAAGGCTTACAGAGTGTGACACGATATCTTGAATTAGGTATTAGACATGCAAATAAAACAAATCGCATGTATTGGTTAAATTCTCAACTAAATATACTGGTTACTCTACTCAATATATATTTTTAAATAACTGAGTGGAGCGGGTTTAAATAAAACAGTTAATTGCTACCTATTTCATTCTATTACAGTCCGGCAATTTATCATAACTTCAAACATTTTAAAGAAATGATTTCTTCCATTGCTTCTTTAGAGAACTCCATGTATACCACCAATGTATGTGCATGTTATGTATTTCTTTATACAGCGAATATCAATATCATAGAAATAGGTGAATTACTTCATTATCGTATTATTTTGACAGACTGTTTGCTTAAGTGAGACATGTAATATCTTGGCAGTCTCTTCTAAAACAACACATTAATCAGCTCCTGATTGTGGAACTTTATCAAGAATCAGCTGGCTTCCTTCTACAATGTTTAGCAACAATAACGAGGAGGTGGTAACTAATAATTGTGTTTGGCAGTAAGATTGTTGTTATTTCCCTTCTTGGTCTGATGCCAGTAGTAGGTTTTGGGGATGTTATTTATATATAGACCAAGTATTTGCTGCTACATCTCGGAATATGCATCTAAAGAGCATAACAACGTATTATACTTGCTTTATCCGATAGGATTTGTTTTGCTTGGGATTTGTAGAGCTTCCTACAAGAGTGAACTTAAAACGTGCACCAAGAGCACTATTTTAAAGTCCACATGCTATTTGAAAAAGTGCACTTAGTTTCATTGAAATTAAGAAAAGCCAGTTCTGTTTCGCTTTTTAATTCAGAAAATTATGTGAGTTGTGCTTTAAATCATTCACCAAGATTTTAACTCAATCTTAGACCATTTAAAGATTACTTTACAGGAAAATATACCACACTGTTATTATCTGATTTTACATATAAAAATAATTCAACATGTTAATGTTCGGAACTGTTCTCCCTGACAAAGATAGATAAAAGATAACATATTTTGGTCATTGTTTACGTTGTGTGGTAATAAACAAAATACAAAATTGACAGTCACTGCCTTTCTGAAGCCGTTAAATCCTGTAGAGATTCGTTTGTCGTAAGAATGTATGATAAGGCATGAATCAGCTTATTATGTCATTTGCGAGTCTCTTACCGTAGCATGTTCTCTGTTATTTATCCTAGTAGAGAGGTGACGATATCTATACCGCTTAATATATGGTTGATATTGTCGAAATTTATTTATGGTCATAAAAATACCATGCTGTTGTGACTAAATTGTAATTCATAAAGGCGTGGCGAATACTAGCATGTTTAATTGCTTTCACACAATCCTTCAGAACTGACAATGGTAAAATACATATAAAAGCATCAATTAAAATTGTAATTTTATAGCATTTTAAGCAAAGCGAATCTTTAAGACAGAATAGTTAGTTGTGTATGGCATGCTGCTGGTGTGTTTCGTCGTACACACACAAATAAAAAAGACTAAAAACAACCCCCCCCCCCCACCCCACCCCCAAGGCCCCACCCAGTGCCAACAGAATAATTCAATGTTATATAATGCAATGACATCATCGGTTAAACACAAAAATGATACAATTAACAAGGATCACAACAACAATAGTGACATTATCTGAAACACCCATGGAGTAAATGGAAAAAGAATTCATGATCACGTGACCGGATATTCACCATTTCTCGGTGATTTTTGCCAAAATCCTAATGAAGCCAATACCAATATAAATTGGATAAATTCCGACTAAGGACTAAGGACTGACTAAGTGGTTTGTTGAGGTATTTTATGACTTGGCACTGCCCTGCCTAATCACATAATAAACTACATAAATCTGTGGTACATGTAATGGGCAGTCTCAATAATCCTTTGTTTAGATGCTCTTTACTACATCAATTAACAACGCGAATAGAGAAATAAAATAAAAGTATTATTTGAGCAAATTATAAAATAAAATGATAATGTAGAATCGGTTTCGTTCCCAACATTTAATATTGTTGCTTTTCGGATCCCTTTTTTTCTTTTTTCGACAGTCATTATATGTATTGCAAAAAAGCATTTTCTGATTGTTTCTTTCTGTTTTCTAAGAAGGTACAGAGAGCACAAATATGTAAACTGATAGAATAAAAAATTAAAACTATTATTTATCTAGCCTATCTATATGATACTTGGAACGCTCAACCCTAAAACCAACTCTTACGAATAAAATACTATTCGAAGACCTGTCACTGTTCTACCAAGGTTATTTTTAAAAGGATAGGGATAAGTTTGCATTTTTGCAAAGTAAGTATTTGACAATCAGCCATTGCAATATCTGAGCTCGATTGTGTTCCCTTCATACTTGCACATGGTTTCTAAGAATTGGAAATCAACAGCGTGTTCATCTTATCATGTAGTATTCAGATGGCTTCGGACCCGCTAAATTACATGTTTAACACGATCCTCAAATTGGCTGTCTACTGTTGCAAAAGTTAATAGAAATGGCGAGGATAAAAACTAAAAGATTGAACTATAGAGTACGAAGTCGATATTTTTCCGCTTGGTTCAATGTCAATGTCATTAGCAAAAAAGTTGTTGCTAGAATAAAGAAGGCAGTCATATTATTCGGAATGTTGATGTCACAATATAAAATATGCGGTTGATGTTATTGTTTGCTTTCGGAAGTGGAAGGTGACCGAGGGTTTAGAGTCCCCGACTTGTAACTCATCAGTGCGTGAGTCCCAGTCAGAGAGAGATCATTCATTTTGGGAAGTTTTCAATATAAGCTGCTCCTAGCCGGTGGTTCTTCACTGACATAAGTCTGGGGGGTCTCCTACCATTAAATAGATTGGCATCGCCAATATGAACATGGTTGACTCTGTGTGATGTTAAAAAAGAAAATTATATGACACCTTTCTTTTCACACACATTCTTGACAGAAACAATATGGTTTGCATTTGATAGGAAATAAGTATAAAAATCTTCCTAACATAACTGAATTTTCAACCTGAATTTCAAACCGCCTCTGCGCAATAAATATTTTTCCAAACCGTTGCCTCTCTTCATTTGGCAGAGGTTACAGACTGACAGGTCTTCATGACATAACATTCCCTCTTAACAAAAATAGTGCATTTATACGGACATGTGCGCTCATTCAAAATAAACACGCCTTATGCGTTTTTGTCTTAAGTAAAACCTTAAGATTGGCGTACCCGAGTATATGTAAGGAAACTGTCTTCTAAGTTGAGAATTCGTTACATTATAACACAAGTTTCTATTTACAGTCTGTGTATTTGAATATAAATATAAGAACAATCCCATCTCAAAGTTAATATTTGGAACCATTTCTCTGTACTGAGTATATAAAATAGATTCTCATTAAGGCTCATTGACTGCATTGGAATAGTCAGAAACAAACGTTTATGAAACTGCTTTCCTTTTTTCCATAGATGTGGTAATATGCTCTTTCACATATACCGTGGATATTTTTGCTACTCTGGAGTATAGCAGAAAGGCAGTCCAGACAATTATGGATTTCTTAACGGTCTCCGTCATAGGAATCTACGTTATGTGTAAAACATCCTAAGTGCCACTGCTGTACAGTTACATTCATTGTTTTTTGTCAAAGGTCTTGATAAGGTCTTTCTGTAAATTCAACACATTTAATACAATAAATAAAAACCTCGGTACAATGACAAGAGGTTAATTTTGAAAGTGTTTATGTTCAAAACGAAGATGGGTTAATGATAACTTTACACTTCGTATTGAGAACTGCGTTAAATGTTTGCTATTATTTTTGATTCCGGCATTGGAGAGGTTTTACATGACGTTACATAGTCAAATTAATTGTTAATTTTATCCGTACAATCTTGCGAACATTAATTAAGCTGAGGATCATTGTTAGGTTCAAATATTAGTCTATTACGTCTTCCAATCAAGGTATTTTTATCGAGGATTTTGCTGATGTACTTACTTTATGAACCCAGCTCGCGTGCGTAAAGAAATCCATAAAGTCTCTGTTTCCATAGTTAATTAGCCCGCACTGTAACATGCTTTCATAAATAATGAGCGTCAGCCAAAGGACACTCACCTTGTTATATGTACATTTATGTGATCGGTTCATACATGGATAAGCTGTAACAAAGCTCCAAAATAATCGCAAACACTCGGGACACGTTGAATTTACGTACATGAGGTTGTGTATAATTTAATGCCCGTCTGAAAAGATTGTTAAAGAACTATCTTTCCTATAAAATAAATCGTTAACATGTACATAGATTATTATTTGTTAGGACAAGGCCTATTGAAACCGAATGTTGTTGTTGTGTTGTGTTTGTTGATGATGTTTTTGTTGTTTATGTGTGTGTTGTTTTGTTGTTTTTGTGGGGTGGGTTGATAAAAAGTTGTTATGTTTCTTCAACGACATAAAATATTTAATGCACACGTATGTTTATTCATCCACATGACATTATGCATTCGCTATTCTGACGTCACTCAAAAAATATGCGTAAGTCAGGCAGGCTATACAATCTTTGCGAGAAAAAAATCCGAAAAGTTTATGTCTAAAGTGAATTTTAGATTTGTCCTTTAATGGGAACATTGTAACTGCTTATGCAAATGTCTTCATGATTAGGGAAACGTATATTTAGAAAACAGTTTTGGACAAATAGGAACAGACAAATAGTTATTTATCATACGGTTGTAAAATTATAATAGGTTAACAAAAATATGTTTTATTTTACAACGCTATATTTATCTAGACTTCACTTAACGATTGATAACGTCATTTCGTGTTAACAGTATTTCTTATGAAAAAAAACATTATTAATTACGTACCCTATCTTTCTCAGTCGTATACATAGAGAGCATTAAAAGTAAGTGAACAAATAATAGAATGGATGTATGAAATAAAGGAGAGTCAGCTTCTTTTTATCACGTGATTAAGTCGCCAAAATACGATTATACGACATGTTAACAACAATAGCCTACTTGGTGAAACGGGATTATTTGCATTATGCTGCCTGCGATGACGTCATCAATCAAAAAGCTGTATTATAGCTGCAATGTAACAAAAAAAATACAATGTGTATGTTGAATGGAACACAAGGGGAATCGAGTAATAAACAGTTATTTTCTGGATGTGTATCACGTCTCAAAAATACATAATTAAGTAAAACAAACGGAAACTAACTAATGTTATGTCAGCTCGAAATTGATAAGGTATCATTCTTACTATGGATCCATTTGTTTTATATGTAAGGCTTCATGTACCTACATAATACATGTACCACAACATTCCAAAGTGCACCTGTAATTGCATGTTTTCAATTAAATGTGAACAATACTATCATGTAACGTTTTAGTATATGTAACAACATCAGATAAGACATTTCCGTTTATTATAGAGAAATAATTTGTTTCCTTAACAAAATCTTTGACAAAATAGTCACCTGACAATATTATATCTTTTAACCACTTCTTAGTATATTTTGTTGAGTTTAAAAGCTATGTTTCAATTACAACGTATTTAGAAAGGTAGCGCATGTAGTTGAAACAAAATTTAAAGGAATCATAGAAAATATAAAATATGCTAGTTGTTCAATGTCATGTAACTTTCAAGTTTCGTGTTTGTATATACTTTATGAGCTGTATTGTTTATTTCACGATTCTGATTCCCTATCTACACTTTTTCATTACTTTTCAACTGAAAGTTAGTTAACCATAAAACGCACGAAATCCATAACATATGTTTTCATTACCTTTGTAGTTTAGTTTTGACTCCAGAAGTACTTCCTTTCAATTTGGATAGGTTTAAATTATTAACCAGGATTAATCACAGAACTGCGAAATTACAGATTAGTTCATGGGGCAATCGGTTTTAATAAAGGGAACTTTCTCCGGCGCAGACTACACATCTTATCTTTATCATATAAGCAGTACATAGCCTGAAAGCAGACGGTTATACGTTATTGTAACAACGTTGTCTTCAACCACAAACTCAATCTTTTCCCTCTTATCTAGCTTAAATTTACATACGTTTAATTCGAGCAGCAAACGTTATTTTTGTTACTAAAACACATTTATTGCATTTTAATTGTATAAATAATCCATTTAAATTGACTTCTTACAATTGCATGTAGAGAACATTGTTGGCGAAAACTTCTCAAATCCAATAACAGAATTTCTTCAAACATAAAAGGAAATCAAAGATTAATAAACATGGGTGTTTCTTTACAAAATGGAAGGGTTGATATCGTAATGATACTTCCTAGCTTAAATTACCATATTCTTGTTGCTACAAATAGCGTGGCACGTATCGTCTTCTAAGTGCTTATGTTAGTTCTAAAAGCAGTTCATAGGAAACAAAGGTCATTCAAAGTTAAGAAGAGGAAGCAATAAAACTTTTCAGCTGTCATTACAAATTCCATATGATCGAACATTGTTTTATTATATTTGTATGTTGACATTGCCTTATTTGCTTTAAATATGTGGGTATAGAAAAATTCATTGACATATTTCAAATTGTACGTCACGATGCGATACGTGACGAATTTAACACGTTTGATATGTTGGATCGTTAAAAAGTTTGATCGAACATTATTTTATTATATTTGAATATTAGCATTGCATTTATATGAATCCAAACGGAACATAAATCCCCAAAATAAATATTTTTTATTTTCTATACCACTTTGAAGTAAATAACTTGTTTGATTTTTTAACATTTCGTCGTATCTTCGAGTTGGCTGTCTAACTACATTGTCAAAAGGAAGACAATAACAACAGAAAATTGACAGACCTTGGTTTAGGGTGAAAGTGAAAAAAAGACATTTGATTTAAGCTCGTTTCTATTCTTGCTGTCGAATCTTTAAATATGTGGGTATAGAAAGATTCTTTGACAAATTTCAAATTGTACGTCACAAGGTGATACTTGATAGGTCTGATGGTTGAAGCTTTGACTAAAACATAATTTTCATATACGTTACGAGATTATATAAAACACTTAGACCAAATTTAAAAATCTACCAGATGTATTTACAAAAATATCATTAAAGCTATACAATGGAAAAACGCAATACTTGTTTATCTTGTGTTTGCTTCCAGTAAATTTGATGTGATAAATAGTACGTATACATCAGCCCCAGGAACTGTGTCCCAGACAAACTGAATAAGCTTAAATTAATTAAGCGTACATGCCTGTGTTGCTGTTGTATTCATCAAACATGCCAAATTATTGTTATTTCCTGGAGATATAACGACACAATGTCCATTTTGCCGTATAATACATTGGGAATTGCAAGGATCACCTTATATTAGTGTAACATAAATGGTGTTACATTGCATCTGGCTAGCACTTCTCGGTTTCCAGAAACTCGTTCTTCAACGATACAGTCTAATGCTCAGTGTTGTTACAAAACAGAATATTGAAACTTCAAATATATAGTTATTCACATGATATTAAAGGTGTTATATATGTTAAAGTGATGTCGGGATTTTCTTTTCTTCTTAAACATTTCTTAGCGCATTTTTGCATATGAACGGTAATGCATGTTAACATTTACAATGAATGCAGACATTAAAATTATTTTTTTTTTGGAGTATGCTTTCCGAAACCTCTTGTCCCTACAACAACGTTCACCGGCGTGTTAAGCGTGTATTCTGATTTCTGGAGTAAATTCACTATGTGATATGGGGGACAGTTACGGTGCAAATAATTGCATTGCAACAGTTCAGTTCTTTGTGATAAGCTAATGTAACCGGGAAAAACATTGCCTCAATAAGTGAAAGTGTCATATTTTGATACATCTGCGTTTGTATAATATATTTTATACGAATGTACACACTTGAAATGAATGTTTTCTTCTGGTTTGCAGATACATGTTATTATGTTCTCAACAGGTATCTGGTGAAAAAATAAAATATTTTAAACCAATGATACACACAAAGTACACAAAGAATGTAATCGTATTTCATTATAAATTTGTAAATTTGCTTTGTTTGTTTCAATCCCCAAATACTCTTTTGGCTAATCATGGATTTTGGAAGTCGGCTCACATCGCTTACAGCGAAGCCAATATACGCCAACACTCACTCGAGCGAAACAGTAAGTGACCACCACTCATTTGTCATAACGAGTATCTCGCACTTTTGTTTCCCCATATGATTGTTTTCAAAACACTGCCGTAGGTGAGTCTCAATTTCCAAATACCGGCACTGTCGTAGAAAATCGATGTCGTTATAGTTTTATGGTCTGTACTACATGTTTAGGTGAGAGACGTGTACAAAGGGATACACAATAAGGACAAATAATTGTGTTGTTATTTTTTCGTTTAATACATGAACGAACATGCATATAGGTATTTAGGTCGTATGTAATATTCAGGTGACAAACAGTAATGGCGATCAGCAATTCTGTCCGGACTTATATACTGATGGCTACATATGAGGCTCAAAAGGTATCCCTACTACAAACAAAGACGCTTGGGCTCACCGGTGAAGGTAAGGTGTTGACTGACTAATACGCCTCTTAACAAGCACGACGCGTATCACTCCCGAAGGTGTGAAAAGCACTGACTCGTAATTACGTGTCTTCAATCATCGATTAATTGGCTCACGGGACATTAAAAGTTGATTAATTTACTGAATCTTTTGTCATAACCTTACTCGATCAAATGTTGTTGTTTTTTTACATTAAATAAAGGACCATTCTAACGGGACCAGGGGACTTCCTCGCACTACACAACCTTCTCGTTCTTTCGAATATCGCTAAATCGAGATTTTACTTTCATTTACTCATTTTCTCGTCGTTCATTGCATTTTGAATTATCTGTAAGCTCTGACAGTACGTAATAAATCAAATGGATATACTTTTTAGGGTGGAGTGGGGGCAATTTACACTTGAGTCTCCTTTAACATTGTCTTTGCCATCCTTATTAAAATCAGAGTGTAGGCCTTTCTTACATTGTAGATGTCACATCGACATAATAATATTGTCTCTGTTTTAAATGAAAGCTTGCTGTCTGTTATATATATGCGCATTTTCTTCCATTATATGTACAAATCTTAAATAAAATTTCTGTTCTGTTCTTCTTCCTGTTCTGGTGGTATATGACTATCTTCCTTATCCAGCGAAAATCTTCTGTGTGTATGTACATGTAGTGCCTTAAATCAGTGGACATGCTTTCAGTAACCATTTCCCTGTGTTTATGCAATCATTACTTAATTTTATTTGTGATTAAATTACAAGTGATAAAATAATGATATATTCATGTAACTGTTTAACGCAATAAAGCACTTGATTTTATTGAATTGGTTGAGAGATAAAGGGAATAGTTAACTTTTTCAATGAGTTGAGGGGAGAGTTCATTGTTGTTTTAGTTTAATTTGAGTGACGCAAGACAATTAAGAGTTTAAGAGTTGGGTTATAATCTTTAGTTGAGATTAAGGTACGACAACAACCTTAAAAATGCTATAATTGTGTTAATTGTGTTTATGGTGCCACCAACAGTATTTCAGTTATTTGTGGACAAGAAATATCTATTTGGAATTATATGTTCTTATTTAACATCGCGTGCTCGTGTTTTGTCCGCATTTATAAATACGTTTTTTCATGGGTTTTAATATGAATGAAAGAACAAAAATATACATTAAATTAATAAATGTGTTAATAATAAGACAAAGTCTTCTCTTGAATAGTAACCTTTGATTAAACTTCGGAGTTGAGAAAAAAATAAGAATGTTAAAGTTAAACTGATTATTATATACGGTTATAACATTTTATAGGTCTAGTTAAATAATTGACATTAATCAACATTTTCGGATCTAGTGGACAACATTTGCGCATTCATTTTGTATTATTACAATGTCCATGGTTACGAAACAGTTAGAGATTCTATTTTATAGCTTTATTTTTCTTTCGTAGATATATTTCAGACCTGCAGATATTGATCGTTCAGTTTGTATCATATTCGATATTGATTTGGCGGAACAAGCATCTTAGTGTTTACGACAAAAGATAAAAAGGACACCTCCATGCAAGACACGAAGTATTGGCAGAGAACTTATAATCCTACTCTCTGACAACTTTACGATGACACGCTTTTAGCTGAAAATTGCATTAATGGTCGTAGAATCAGAAACTTATACATGTATGTATGTGACGTATGCCAAGATAGAAACAAACGTTGTTAAGCGCCGGGAATGTGATATGAGTCTTCAATAAGCAAACATGAATTCAACAGTCAATACATCAGATGCTCAGGGATATTTAAGTAATTGTTCTACTTCTCAAGCAGTTCAACAATCCTAGATCGAATGCCCCTTTAATTGTTTCTTCCGCAGGGCGTGAAACAGTTTTATTTTCCATTGTAAATGACACTTTTAATTATTTAAAGTATTTTATATCGGCGATATATAATTTTTTTAAAAACCATAAGTCAATATATGTGCAATTATAATGCATTTTCAAAACCGTAAAAGATTAATAAACTTGCGAACAATTACGCAGACTTTGAATGTCACGCTAAGGAATGCTTGTAATAATACCAAGCTGTTCTAGTACTTGTGTTGTTTTTGTTGTTGTTTTTGACAGCACTTGTATCTTAAAGTACAAAATTAGTTCAATCCATATATGATAACATTTCCTGAACTCAGACATCACAGAGGATGCCAAGTGTCTTATTTTAGGATATACTTTTCTGTTAAGATGGTTGTTGTAGATAAGTATGGCGTCATTCTTGTATCAGATGTCCAACATTCCTCCGTAATTTACAACATTATCTTAATTAATAGAATATCAACATGAATACGATGATGATCGTAACATTTACACAGACTACGTGGCTTATTAAGAATGATGTGTCTAGGCAGATTCTTTTCTATTCGCGCCTTACACGAACAACACATTAATCAGTTTCTTATTGTGGATTGTGGAAATTTTGTTTCATCTACGGAATAAGTGTCTATGTTTCCAATCTTTAGCAACAAAAGTCATAAAGATAAATGATACATGTGTTTGGCAGCTGGGTTTGTTGATTAATCACCCCGCTTGATTTTATAGCATTGCCATGTACCGGTGAAAGTATTTCATACATCGAGGGATTACATGTGCTGTCAGATCCAGGACTATGCATGTACAAGTCGGAGTCGATTTCTTCCAATGTAAACGGAAATCACATTGAGAACTGTGACATTTTGTTAATGGGACATCAGCACATTGAGAACTGTGCCATTTGGTGAATGGGACATCTGCATATTGAGAACGGTGACATTTGGTTAATGAGACAGCTGCATATTGAGAACGGTGACATTTGGTTAATGGGACATCTGCACATTGAGAACTGTGCCATTTGGTTAATGGGACATCTGCATATTGAGAACGGTCACATTTGGTTAATGGGACATCAGCACATTGAGAACTGTGCCATTTGGTTAATGGGACATCTGCATATTGAGAACGGTGACATTTGGTTAATGGGACATCTGCACATTGAGAACTGTGTCATTTGGTTAATGGGACATCTGCATATTGAGAACTGTGACATTTGGTTAATGGGACATCTGCATATTGAGAACTGTGGCATTTGGTTAATGGGACATCTGCACATTGAGAACTGTGACATTTGGTTAATGGGACATCTGCACATTGAAAACTGTGGCATTTGGTTAATGGAACATCTGCACATTGAGAACTGTGGCATTTGGTTAATGGGACATCTGCACATTGAGAACTGTGCCATTTGGTTAATGGGACATCTGCACATTGAGAACTGTGTCATTTGGTAAATGGGACATCTGCACATTGTGAACTGTGCCATTTGGTTAATGGGGCATCTGCACATTGAGAACTGTGGCATTTGGTTAATGGGACATCTGCACATTGAGAACTGAGCCATGTGGTGAATGGGACATCTGCACATTGAGAACTGTGCCATTTAGTACATGGGACATCTGCATATTGAGAACTGTGCCATTTGGTTAAAGGGACATCTGCACATTGAGAACTGTGCCATTTGGTTAATGGGACATCTGCACAATGAGAACTGTGGCATTTGGTTAATGAGGCATCAGCACATTGAGAACTGTGTCATTTGGTTAATGGGGCATCTGCACATTTAGAACTGTGGCATTTGGTTAATGGGACATCTGCACATTGAGAACTGTGCCATTTGGTTCATGGGACATCTGCACATTGAGAACTGTGCCATTTGGTGAATGGGACATCAGCACATTGAGAACTGTGCCATTTTCCTGAATGGGACATCTGCGCATTGCGAACTGTACCATTTGGTGAATGGGACATCTGCACATTGAGAACTGTGGCATTTGGTTAATGAGGCATCAGCACATTGAGAACGGTGGCATTTGGTTAATGGGACATCTGCACATTGAGAACTGTGGCATTTGGTTAATGGGACATCTGCACATTGAGAATTGTGGCATTTGATTAATGGGACTTCTGCACATTGAGAACTGTGGCATTTGGTTAATGGGACATCTGCACATTGAGAACTGTGCCATTTGGTAAATGAGGCATCAGCACATTGAAAACTGTGCCATTTGGTGAATGAGGCATCTGCACATTGAGAACTGTGCCATTTGGTTAATGGGACATCTGCACATTGAGAACTGTGCCATTTCGTTAATGGGACATCTGCACATTGAGAACTGTGCCATTTGGTTAATGGGACATCTGCACATTGAGAACTGTGTCATATGGTGAATGAGGCATCAGCACATTGCAAACTGTGCCATTTGGTTAATGGGACATCTGCACATTGAGAACTGTGCCATTTGGTTAATGGGACATCGGCACATTGAGAACTGTGGCATTTGGTTAATGGGACATCTGCACATTGAGAACTGTGGCATTTGGTTAATGGGACATCTGCACATTGAGAACTGTGGCATTTTGGTGAATGGGACATCTGCACATTGAGAACTGTGGCATTTGGTAAATGGGACATCTGCACATTGAGAACTGTGCCATTTGGTTAATGGGACATCTGCACATTGAGAACTGTGGCATTTGGTTAATGGGACATCTGCACATTGAGAACTGTGGCATTTGATGAATGGGACTTCTGAACATTGAGAACTGTGGCATTTTGGTTAATGGGACATCTGCACATTGAGAACTGTGGCATTTGATAAATGAGGCATCAGCACATTGAAAACTGTGCCATTTGGTGAATGAGGCATCTGCACATTGAGAACTGTGACATTTGGTTAATGGGACATCTGCACATTGAGAACTGTGCCATTTCGTTAATGGGACATCTGCACATTGAGAACTGTGCCATTTGGTTAATTGGACATCTGCACATTGAGAACTGTGCCATTTGGTGAATGGGACATCTGCACATTAAGAAGTGTGGCATTTGGTTAATGGGACATCTGCACATTGAGAACTGTGTCATATGGTGAATGAGGCATCAGCACATTGAAAACTGTGCCATTTGGTTAATGGGACATCTGCACATTGAGAACTGTGCCATTTGGTTAATGGGCCATCGGCACATTGAGAACTGTGGCATTTGGTTAATGGGACATCTGCACATTGAGAACTGTGGCATTTGGTTAATGGGACATCTGCCAATTGAGAACTGTGCCATTTTGGTGAATGGGACATCTGCACATTGAGAATTTTGTCATTTGGTGAATGGGACATTTGCACATTGAGAACTGTGCCATTTTGGTAAATGGGACATCTGCAAATTGAGAACTGTGCCATTTGGTGAATGGGACATCTGCATATTGAGAACTGTGCCATTTGGTAAATGAGGCAGCTGCCAATTGAGAACTGTGCCATTTGGTGAATGAGGCATCAGCACATTGAGAACAGTGGCATTTGGTGAATGAGACATCTGCCGATTGAGAACTGTGGCATTTGGTGAATGAGGCATCTGCCCATTGAGAACTGTGGTATTTGGTGAATTAGACATCAGAACATTGAGAACTGTGGCACTTGGTTAATGAGACATCTGCACATTGAGAACTGTGGCACTTGGTTAATGAGACATCTGCACATTGAAAACTGTGGCATTTGGTGAATGAGGCATCAACACATTGAAAACTGTGGCATTTGGTGAATGAGGCATCCGCACATTGAGAAGTGTAGTAAACGTTGAATGAGGCATCAGCACAATGAGAACTGTGGCATTTGGTGAACTAGGCTTCAGCACATTGAGAACTGTGGCATTTGGTGAACTAGGCTTCAGCACATTGAGAACTGTGGCATTTGGTGAATGAGAAATCTGCCCATTGAGAACTGTAGCATTTGGTGAATGAGGCCTCTGCCCATTGAGAACTGTGGTATTTGGTGAATTAGGCATCAGAACATTGAGAACTGTGGCACTTGGTTAATGAGACATCTGCACATTGAGAACTGTGGCATTTGGTGAATGAGGCATCAGCACATTGGGAACTGTGGCATTTGGTGAATGAGGCATCAGCACATTGAAAATTGTGGCATTTGGTGAATGAGGCAACGTCACATGAAATAGATGTGCTAATCCTAATGCAAACTTGTATGTCCATTGTCAATTTTGATGTTAGGACACCAATATCAATAAACACTTCTATTAAATTACATACGTGTGTCACACTACCCTAAATTGTTTTCCAAGTTACCAATTATCAACGATATTCGATATTTTGTCACAAAGTCGAAGAATGTTCTCAAATTCAAACAGAATTGATCTTATTCAACTTTTAACTATTATCTCGGGCAGTTCATGTGAGGCTTTAATTGGCTTATTTAAGAGAAAGTGTTTCTAAATAAGTGGCTATTCTTTTGATTTTTCCTGTATCATCCCTATAATCTACAAAGTGTATGTATTAATTTTTTAAGTGTTTCTATTATTTATTCAATGCAAAAAATATTTTGACATATTACATTGTAGGCATTTAGTTCAGATGCATTTGCATGTATATAATATCTTGCCATATGCAAGTACAAATTAGGTTTATGCATTGGTAAGTAAACATAATAGAATAATAGAAATATAAGTTTAAAATTATAGAATTAAATGTTAAAATACGGTTTTCTTAATTCAGACGTAACTTTGGCGATGTTATAATTGGTTGTTAGCTGTTGATGATGAATACATCTTAAATAGTTCTAGCTTAAAAAAACACAATTTAGGCTAAGTTATTGGTTTTAACTGTCTCTGTTTTAACTTTATTTTAAAAGGTTATCTAGGACAAAATATACGCCTATGATTTGCATAACATATTCATTTTTGTCGTTCGCTAACAGCTTTGTTTGGTAAAAATTGTGTCTCAAAATAAACTAATGAAATATTGATTGTGTAGATAGTTTGAATCATCTAACAAAGTTGCAGAGCACCTTTGCCAATAAGAAACAAATGCATCAAACTGATGGGAGAAATCACTACGCCAGACAAATTGTAGTCAAGGTTTTCACTAGTGACTAGGAGCTTCCTAGTGCCACTCTGCAGCGTGGTACATCTTAGAATACACATGTATGGGGACATTAGTGTAACAGCAATGACAATATAGGGCAATAGCAGGAAATCGCAGCACTTCCAGGAGAACTTTATTAGAGAAAATATGTATGCTACGGTTAAAGGTGTAGCTGACGGTAACAGGAAGTGTCTTAGGCGTTAATTGGAGTGCGCATATATATATATATATATATATATATATATATATATATATATATATATATATATATATATATATATATATATATATATATATATATATAGCAACAGGCCGCCACTTATTAACTCATATTGTGTATACACTACCTTGACAGAGAACCTACATTTCAACATGAAACCATGACATGTTATAAAATTGTACGTTCGATAGTTTCTGTTGTCCTTATTAAAATGATATTTATAAAGTGGTTCTCGTATATGCAAAATATGAATCTTGAATTATTAGATAATAAGTTTAGGTAAGTATATACATAATGTTAAGATCTGTAGTAATTATGTTATTTGAACATATTCTACCATGATTAGGTATTGGTATTTTCCAGTTTATATTTTATGTTTCTTAATAATGAACTAGTGTGTCATCTCTACCGTTGGAAATCAATATGCAGCTTTTTAAATTACAGTCACAATTCGTAAAATCAGACAATAGAGACATGTTGTCATGTAAGGCACACACCACTCGGATCACAGTGAACATATTTTACGTTTTTTCTTATTTATTTGGCAGATGTAGTGAGGAGCTTACTGACGTAAAACAACGTACATCTGTCGGCCACTATTCGCTTACTGGAATATCGGAATGGCGTAACTGACAGAAACTGTTCTCATTGTAAGCAGCTTCTTTATGTTCGGCCATAGGAATGTCTGTAAAGCATGAAATAGTCCATCAGCCCACGTTAATTTAGCATTGCTATCTGGATGATAAGCTTTTACCTGACGTTCCGACCAAAATAAATGGTTATATAGTGGTCCGATATGCCTTTTTCAATCCTCGCAAATAATGTGTTTGATATACATTTTAGGAGAGTTGTGTTAATGAAGTTATCAAGATTAATTTAAATGACTTAAACATAACTTTCAAATATATGACAACTATTCAATAATTATGGTAATTGTAGCAGTATTGAGGTGGTAGCAAAAGCAGTACAATATAGTAGTTGCACCTAAAATGTAGAAAGTAGTAGTTGTAGAAGTAATTAAGTGAAGAAGTTTAAAGTATTGAACGCACGAGGTTATGCAAAATCCTGTCTTAAGCTTACAAGATTTCATATGATCTAATTAGTTGGACAGACTTACCTGAAGGGTACAAACTATTGTTAACACTAGCACACATATAAGTGCTTGTTTGCAACTTTCTGATTTTCTTATTCAAAAGTCAGTAAACTCGCTTTAAAACAAATTAAGTTCGTTATCTCACCTCTTTTCTAGAAAATGGCCGATCAAACACATATCATGCAAATATATTTCGGGTATGTTTTTAATGCTGACATCAAATCCATAACTTTAGTTAACTTATGTGTATATTGTGTCATGTGTGCATAGCTTTGAAGACAGTGTATGCAATTGTACACATAGATCAAACGGCTGCATACGGAAGAAGTGGCTCCATGCAAGACAATCTATATTGATGTCATTATGAGTGTTTTCTCTGTGTCTTTTAAATCAAACCGCAAGTAGAAAAGATAAAGCGCTTTTTACACTGCTTTCAAACAGGATATAGGGACAATGATTATGATTTGCTTACGAAGTCTGTAAATGCTGAATCGAATGAATGAACTAATATTACGACTGCTATAATAAAACTTCCAGTACTATTACTACGTTTACTCTACTACTACCATTTCAAATACTTACAACTCGTCCTCCTCCTCCTTCTACTACTACTACCACTACTACTACTAGTACTACTACTACCACTACTACTACTACTACTACTACTACTACTACTACTACTACTACTACTACTACTACCACTACTACTACTACTACTACTACCACTACTACCACTACTACTACTACTACTACTACCACTACTACTACTACTACTACCACTACTACTACTAAAACTACTACTACTACTACTACTACTACTACCACAACTACTACTGTACTACTACCGCTACAAATGAAACTTCTACTACCACTACTTATCTACTATTACCACTACCACTACTCCTTTCACTACCACTACCTTTTCTAGTACTACTGCTACTACAAATATTACTTCTTCTTTTATTACTACTACTAATACTTCTGCTACTTCTATTATTACTACTACTACTACTACCACCACCACCACCATTACTGCTTACTACCACTACTACTCTACTTCTACTACTACTTCTACTACTACTACTACTACTACTACTACTACCACTACTACTACTACTACTACTACCACTACTACTACTACTACTACTACTACTACCACTACTACTACTACTACTACCACTACTACCACTACTACTACTACTACTACTACCACTACTACTACTACTACTACTACTACCACTACTACTACTAAAACTACTACTACTACTACTACTACTACTACCACTACTACCACTACTACTACTACTACTACTACCACTACTACTACTACTACTACTACTACCACTACTACTACTAAAACTACTACTACTACTACTACCACTACTACCACTACTACTACTACTACTACTACCACTACTACTACTACTACTACTACTACCACTACTACTACTAAAACTACTACTACTACTACTACTACTACTACCACAACTACTACTGTACTACTACCGCTACAAATGAAACTTCTACTACCACTACTAATCTACTATTACCACTACCACTACTCCTTTCACTACCACTACCTTTTCTAGTACTACTGCTACTACAAATATTACTTCTTCTTTTATTACTACTACTAATACTTCTGCTACTTCTATTATTACTACTACTACTACTACCACCACCACCACCATTACTGCTTACTACCACTACTACTCTACTTCTACTACTACTTCTACTACTACTACTGCCACTACAACTACTGCTACTTCTACTATCACTACTACCTGTACTATTACCACTAGTACTGCTTATACTAACACTATTACTACTTCTTCTATCACTACTATTTCTACTACTACTATAACTACTACCACTACAACCACTACTACCACTAATAATACTATTACACCACTACTATAACTACCACTACTACTACAACTATAACTACTACTACTACTACTACTACTACTACTACTACTACTACTACTACTACTACTACTATAACTACTACTACTACTACTACCACTACCTCTGCTAATAATCCATATAATAATAGTAATAATAATAATGATGATAATAATAATAATAATAATAATAATAATAATAATAATAATAATAATAATAATAATAACTGTTGTTGCTTTCGTTGCTTCATCTGTTCTTGTTGTTTCCAATAGATAACATTTGCAATGTTGTAACGTGCCAACAACATATTACCATTACCACCACAACATTACCGTTTAAGTCGATAAGATTTTAATTTGAATGACATCTTAGTTCGGGAACACAGCTTGTTTGGTAAAAAGTAAGATAATTTAGAACGACCTTCTATACGCCATTTCTGACATACACGTCAGATGGAAAGGGTATCCTAGACAATGGCAAGGTATGTCCTTGTAAAGTATGTATTGTCGTCAAGGACGTCACTGTATTAGAAAGCACAAATGAAACACAAACTATAGTGTGTGTAGAATTAAACATATAGTCTTCTTGTGTTTCCTTTGACTTTGGACGATAAAGGTGACTGTGTATATTAGGGTGATAGTATCACGGTACATATTAGCAGAAAAAAAGAAAAGCCGGAACAGTTTTAGTTTATATATAGGAGTAGTAGTTTAAATAATATTATAAATATATACCTATTTAGGTGCATTTAGGACAATTTGACTCTATGTGGCACTACTCAGCGTGAAATATACGTATGTTACCCCGTCAAATGTGTACTATTTGCATCAAACTGATTGATAGGCAATTACTATCCACGTAATACTGCCTTAAAATTTGTAGAAGCCTAGCATTTAAATGAAACTGATTATACAAGGAATGTCTTATATATACTGGCACCAAACCTACATATAGAGGGAGTATTCTTTCACAAGTGAAAATAATTTATAAAATAACTCTAGATGTTTATCTTAATACATAGCCTATGACAACTGTAAGTGGCAGTGTGGACTTTCCTTTGATCAAACTGCTTGACTGCACAAATGTAATATTATCCTGCTTTACCGACACATCGAGCGTATTTGACACATTAAGCAATTTAATTAAAGCTACAGAATTAATACTTTTCGCCCTTGCTCAACCTTCAGGACCTCTTTCCCTTTATCATGAAAATGTACCGTGATGAAACATAGAACCTCATTTAAACATTTTACTACTGACAACTTGTTTTGAAAGATAATTTATGATAGAGTTGAATTAAAAAGACTTAATAAGCTCTAAATTAACGAACTTCATTTCAGAATTGTTTTGCTTAGTTTTACCAAATGGTATATGTAAGGCATCATTTATCAATTAAACAATGTAAGCGCCCAAAACAATTTTAATAGCGTATGTAATAGTCCATATATCCATGCGCGTGCACTAAGTTACAGTTATTTCTGTGGTATCACAACATTCACTTTCCCATTAATTTCCATAGTCATAAAGTAAGAATTAGAAGAAAAACTGTAAATGTTTTTTAGCAATGCATTTTAAGCTTACTGTGAAATGTAAATACAAAAATTATAATGCGTTTTTTTTTTCTTATTTACCGATTTATAAGTTCGTTAATTGAAATAATAATAGGTTTACAAACTTATCATTTTGATGGATAACCGCAGCGTTAAACAATAAGCTTGTTTTCATTAATTTACTAAAAAAGTATTACATTTTTCTGAAATGGAATCGGCACTCTACTATCGGCTTGAAGATATAACCCAGTGGAATATTTTAAAAAGTGTGAAGACCTTAAGAAAAGCAGCAGCAACTGAGCGAAAGTGTTTGGTCATGATGATTTGGCAAGCCCACCAGAGGCAGGTAATTTATTGAAGGCCTTCATGAATTGTATAACTTAGCTATTGTGTTGTTAAATACCCGTGCCATATACGTAGAGTAAAGACCGTCTTCTGCCAATCAGTCTTGATCTCAATGTAAGTGTGTGTGTTTGCTGTGTCGTAAAAATCAGAAGACAAGTTGAATTTGAATTAATATAACGCTGTTTAAAATTGTTTTAAAACAAGATTAGAGAACAATGATTATAAATTGCTTACAGTACAGTCTTATAGTGTGTATCAAAGCCCCTCTTGAAATAATTGACCTATAGTACTGATCAATACCCGTGTCATCTAGGTAATGATCTTTTTAGACCTTCTTCTATCAATGCAAAACAATCAATCTTCATTTCGTTATACGTGTTTTACCAATTCATCTCAACTCAAATCATTTATAAAGGCATGTCGGCAAATAACAAGTATATACGCACACATTCAATAAACAAACATTCAGTCCATACAACAACAAGTATATACCCACACATTCAATAAATAAACATTCAGTCCATAAAACAACAAATATATACGCACACATTCAATAAATAAGCATTCAGTCCATACAACAACAAGTATATACCCACACATTCAATAAATAAACATTCATTCCATACAACAACAAGTATATACCCACACATTCAATAAATAAACATTCAATCCATAGAACAACAAGTATATACCCACACATTCAATAAATAAACATTCAGTCCAAATAACAACAAGTATATACCCGCACATTCAATAAAGACATGACATTAAATGCATAATTTATGTACACGAAAACAGTATTGATCAAAACATATAATAACATATAAACATAAATAAATCTATTAACAATATATCTGTCTTCTGCCAGATGTTTACTTACTCACAAAAGGAGAGAGACAAAAATGGGAAAGACTTATAAATAGACAACTATGTGTATATAAAGATGATATGATGATGGCGGAGATAATGATAACATTGAGGATGATGAATTGATGAAAGAGCTGCAGTTGACTATGGTAATGATGAAAACCAGCATGTCTGGTTTATCTTAAATTACTAATGAATTTAATCCATTAAAGAATAATATATTTTTTTTTAATTTAGTGGAGGGCTGTCACCCCATGCAAATAATTTTTACATTTAGTGCAATGTACATTACAAGAGAGCTAACTCTTACTACCAGTTCTTGCAGAAAACTTTCAACATATCAGTTTCCAAAATGTGCTTTTGCTAAAAAAGAATTAAAAAGTTGTTTTAAAGCAATATCATTAAAAAAGAATCTGCAAACAATTAATAAAGACAAGAGGGGATATTCAATGGATCGGAAAGCACTGGCAAGTAATGTGTATAGCAATTGTTGTTTTAGAAATTACAAATCAGGACAACAGTATTATGCATGTTATTATCTTCAGTTGTCACATCAAACCAAGCAAAAAGACCTAGTTCAACAATTCACAGTTGTAGGTAAGATATAGATATGCTTGTTTCAGATATAAAAGGCAAGTAAAAAAAATCATGTTTAATTTAGATTATTTAAAACACTTATCCTGTGTTACTAGGACAACAGTATTTATATGAATGCTAGGCATGTTGTAACGTTCAACTGTCACATAACACATGTAACTGAATGAAGATCTAGTATTTCATAGATATGCTTTAAAACAGGAACAATTTTGAAATATTTTCAAACAAGTAATCTGTTTACTAGGACAACAGTATGTAAATGTTATGATATTCATTTGT
>CM017555.1:95685360-95687860 GCA_007844125.1 Sinonovacula constricta
GAGATAAGTGTGTATGTCGATCGACATAAAAAGCAAACTAATTAATTAAGCATCTAAGAATCCAAAACAGGATATATCTTAACTGGCAATAATATAAAAGGGTCTTAAACACGAGAAGCAACAGTTAAATAAGCAGACAATAAAAATTGATACTTGTCTTTGCAAGGATTCCCTAAAAGCATGCATTATCATGGAAGCACCGGGTAGAAATATTTCAATCCGTAGAGATTTAATTAATTACTGATTTCAACCGACTCTAGAAAATGTTTGAGGTATGTTTTTAACTATTTGTCAGCATGGTCCTTCTTTCATGGGTGCATTGAGTCTGTCCATGCTTCCTAAAAAGATTTAGTACTTGTGTACAGATTTCGATAAACGCTTTTGTCCTGAGACCCCAAGTCTCTCGACCAGGATGATTTTGGCAGCTTTACCATTCGACTTGGATGGTAAGCTATCACGAACGGTATATATGTCTTTATGGGCTGTTAATTATCCGTGCCAGCCACGTGATGTTGAACGGAATAAAAAGATCTGGTTAAGCCTAATGCATTTACTGGAACAAATGTTGATCGAAAGAACGAGTAGTCGTTAAATTCGGACAACAGGAAGCAGGTGTGATGTCTTGTATTTATCGTAGGTACAACATGGAAACAGGGATACAGATGCAAACCGCCTCCTACATCACCATTCAAACATATGCTTTAGATCACTGCTTTGCTCACTAATGCTTTATCTCTAGCTATTTTACAACTGAAATCTCTTAATGGTCGACGTTCTGCGTTAAAGGGGTGGATACACTAAATACTATTTTTGAAGATAATACCAATCTTTTGGTGCCAAAGGAAAGCTGAAACCATGTAGAATTAAAAGTTGGCTTATGCCTGGGTCTTTCTGATAGACAATAAATAGCTCGTTTCACCTATATATGTTTATGGGGGTCCATCTTAACTTGGTCATGGTGCAATCTGTTTCCAGCATTTTGCGATTCACTATAAAATATACACTAAACTTATTTAGTGGCGTCTAACCTAATAAATAACTTCTGAGTTCCAGTTGGTGGCCTGGTATGCCAATATATTAACATTCTTGGGGATTGTTGTCCAAACCAGTTTAGGCATAATATATATTTATGCTTTACTCTGCATTTTCAAGAATCACCAAAATTTTAGTTGTTAAATGAATGTATTGTGCTGCTTTCTCATTTTAAATTTGTTTTTTAAAATAATCTGTTGATGCCTTTTCTGTTTGTTTATATATCGCTGTATAGATTTAATTGATTTGTAATTGTTATTCGACTTTTATTATTATGGTATTTTTACTTTCTGTCAAAACCATATGTACACAGATCCAATTCAAATTGAGCTTTCCGAAAGCCGAACATGTAATGACTAATTTGTCCTTGCGACACCCAATGTTTTGCTACGTCTCAGTTCCAGCTGCGTTTTTTCTCCATTCCTTCTGTCTGCTTGCCGTTTTGGTCCGGATTATAAATTGTCTTATGATATCGTTTCTGTGAGACTAGTTACTTCCGCCAAAGTATCTTTATTATTGTTATAAGAAACACTCCGAGTAAGAAAAAAGTCGGAGGTATACATTCCTATTCCCCTAGGTGAATTGTGATTAATTCGAGTAACATTATACTAACGCTATATTAGAAAGAGATGCACGAATAAGAGACACGCTCACATTAATCTAATTCACCAGTGGGGCTGGTTTATATAAATAAATTAAAAGACAGTGAAATCAAAACGATGCAATTTCTGTTTGTCGATTTGAAGCTTACGTCACACTGTTAAACAAATTGTTCATCAATGAAACGTATAAATGTGTGTATGTGGAGTGATAAATTTTATATAGCAGAATAAACATAGTGTTGAGTAATTTATAATCGGACATCTTGACATCAAACGGTACATTAAAATGGGATGTTTTTCGCAAAACAAAATAAAACAAAACACTTCAAAATGAATTGTGCCGAAATAAGCAAAATGACACGTTTAGTTCGTATAACACTTTTACTACCGATGGAACGACATTTACAACAACATTATGGCGCCACTTCTTAAAGAGCCACTGGACTTTGTTCGCGCATTTAAGACTTTACCACAGAAAGTGAAAATTATTCATAAACTGTACACTGAATGAAATTATAGTGACGCAATACCTGAAAAATGCTTCCGGATTGCCTGATTCCGGATTGACCGATGTACTTGTGATTTAAAACTAATTTCAGCTGGTAGCGCGGTCAATTTGATGAACATGTCTTATTTTTTACATAGTTGTCTCCTCGCTATCTCTGTAGCTTTGAGCTGATTATACATGTACACGCACTATTTAGGAAGGCCGATAAGATTGCTTTGATAGTACATTATTTACCGGAAATGTGTTATAATATCGTAAACGGAATGGGGCGTGACACTACAACAAGCATTGCAGTGATATTGCTTTTTTATATATATATGTAACTTTAACACTATAATGATGGTAATATATTCGGTTG
>CM017555.1:96427860-96552033 GCA_007844125.1 Sinonovacula constricta
ATCATAACAAGAAATGATATCGGAAAAAATATTCTTCAGAGTTTTACACAATAGAACATTGTAAATATATGAATGTACTTTTCGTCTGAAACATAATTGAATAAAATTTTCCGCCACCCTAAGTATCATCGAATTAACAAGGTGACAATATGACCACCGGCGATATAAGCTGCGGAATCAGTTCTCTCCTTTGTGCTCCCTTGGTGATATCATTCGTCTGGAAAACAACACAATTTACACGGAAAGTCTTGAGTCAGACGAGAAATGTCTCACGGCTATAGACGCTCAACAAAACACGTTGCGATTTGTTTTATAAATTAAGCTTACTCTTTAAGTAATTGTGTAGACAGAAATGTACTTGAACAGACCATTGATATAGGACAATGTCAAAGGACTGCAATGTCGGCATTGCTTTAGCTTATTACTTTAATAACCTTTATACATGTCTCAATGGACCTCTTAAAACCAGATGATTACACCCAAATCAGAAAGTTGTCTATCATTCATCGCTGCTTTTAATCTGCTGTCATAAGCATGAACAAGAATTTGAACGCGACCTTTAGCGTGCAGGTCAAACACTGCTCTGAATCGACGGACAAATGAATAAACAGTTTTGCGCATAACTAGAAATAATATGATACTGAATACATTAAAACAAGATGCCTAGGGTGAAAACATAAATTGTTTATTACGATGGAAATGCGTTTATTCGTTTGTGCGTTTATGGGGTAAAGTTTGATTCGTCTCCATTGAAATGTAGCTTTTGAGCAACACTACAACAGTAACCAAGGACCTGGTTACGATGCATCAGGTTGTTTGTTGTGGTTCCTGCGTCTAACCACATTTGATGTACTAAGTGCTAATTCTCTGCTACAAAATGCTTGTACGGTTGTGTTCCATTTTTTTTTGTCACTGACAAGCTCTCCTTTTGATGTGTCACCTATTTCCATGCACAAGTTATAGAATCAACCTTGCAGTGTTACACATGATGGAATTTCGAATTTCGAGAGATCATGTTTGGCATTTTGTTTTTCTCAATTTCAGCCTTATGTGATGGGATATCCGCTTGATAAGATCTGGCAAATGTATCTGTGTTAAAGTATTCGGAAAACGTTAGATATTTTATAAGCACGGTCTTAGTTCTGGCAAAAATAATTAAGTTTAAAATTTCTAGTATAAAAATGTATTGTTACTAGCTAAAGTTCAAAAAAGTGTAAACAATTCCATAAATAAATTTATTGCAAATTATCCTGAATTTTAAGGAAGGGCTGATTTTTTTTTTAATTATTTCTTTTTAATATCAGGAGTAGAAGAGTTCAAAACGTTTAAACATGTTAACGATTCTTATGGACATTTCCTTCACATATTATTTTTAATCTATCACATTAGTACACGTACAAAACACCTGGTATCCTTAAGAATACGTTAATGAGATTTAATGTTAACCATATTTTGTTTGTTATCTAATGAAATTAATCTTATCCTGTAACCTTATTAATTTTGCTGTTAATGATTAAAAAGTAACACTTCTATTGTACTTGTGTTACTTTTATGGCATTATTGTTCTTAGTTAATAGGTCTAGATTTATTAAAAATTGTTTTCTACATAGCATTTTATTATTTATAAGTGACATGACACAAACTGCTGTGAGGTTTCTAAATTGATATAGTCCTATTAAAAATACACTTCTATTGTACCTTTATTAATTTTCTGGCCATACTTGTACACTATAAGCGATATTAAACAGACCGCAGTACGGTTTCTAAATATCTAACATTATTTTAATAGTATTACTTTACTGTATAACAATTTACCGGAAACTATATACTAATATTGCTTGAAAAATAGGCCAGGATACCGACACACTGTGTTGCACAGTCTAGAGTTTTAAGCCGGAATAACACATGTAATTCAATTGATTCTTTATTTAGCTCAAATATGAGAAGGAACTAATTGATAGTGCACGACACTTTTAGGTTAAATAGTCAAACACAACCACAAATAAATAACAATAAATGTAGTCTAACAATGGACGGAATTAAGAATGCAACGTTCATTGTAATACCCCCAACACCAAATAAAAGCGGTCGCTAAATAAATACAATGGATGTAAACAGTTCAAAACAGAGGTATAATAGCTGTCTTTAACTTTGTTTCAAAGTGTTGTTTATACTCAGAACTGACATTTAGATTCAAATTTAAACAAAGCATATTTAACTTAAATGGTGTCTAAGCTAATTATGTTGATGATGATGTTGATGACAATGATGATGATGAAGATGGTGATGATAGCATATATAATGGCAAAGATGATGCTGATTATGATATTGTTGTTGTAGTTATTGATGATGATGATGATAGGGATGTTTCTGCAGGTTTAAAGCAATCGTTTCATCAGCAAATCACTTTAGTCACAAAAATGTGAGAAAGGGCTACATACTAGAAAGCCAACAGTAAATTTCGAATTATATTATATATCACCAGACAATATAACCTATTAATAAGAACACATTTAAAGGAAAGTACAATCACGTTAGTCTGACATGTATACATAGATAAATTAGGTGCACATTTTTTGTTTTTTTGTAGTTTGGATTCATCTTTGTTGCTATGCTATGAGAATTTCCATAGTGTTTGCTTAAAGTCAAAGCAATTTGACGATTTGATATGGACTAAACTCACACTTCACAATTAAACAGTAATATCAGTTTAATAGTAAGCCTATGTTTTTAAACGGAAACGCAACCTTAGAGTAAACAAGTTGTCAAGTTATAAATTGACATTTGTAACCTGAACATTGAAATTCCATGTTTTGTTATTGTGTATCATCTCAACCAAGACACAACTATATATGTCTAACCATGTCAGAAATCTACATACCGATTTAACAGAGCTTTAATCTTATTCTACATGAGGGTTTGCACAAATACAAGCAATGCAAACAGATCATTTTGAATCGGAAGTGTCAAAAAGTTGACACATACTGAGAAGTTAGCAGTGAAAACATAAAAAAATATGCACTGAAGTATTTTCAAATGATTTTGCCAATCTTCTTTCTATTCAGGTTGAAGGAGGGGTGTTTCTGACATAAGAAATGGTACAGTGTACTAGCCACAATATTGGCGCCTCGTGGTACGATTGTAAGTGTGTATAGCATTTGTTTAAATATTAATACAATGGTATATCCGTTTCTGTTTTACTAACTATTATGCCCAATATTTATTTGCAATTTACATCGCATGTGTTATAAATAACAATTGCATCAAATTTTGCTTAATCCGATATTCTAATTAACTAATTTTCTAACAACTTGCCTCGTCTGAGGTAATCTGAGAGAGATAATTTACAACACGGAATGCTTAAGATTCTCGACGACATTGGACATGCTAGTTATCAGCATTGATCTAGGTTGTCTATTACTGAGGAGTGGTTCATAATCCTCACACCATCCGGTGCCTATGCCGCCAATAACATATTTGCATATAAATTGGATTGGAAACTCCGAAGTCCCTATTCCTAATTGACAACCTGCTAGAACTGTTTCTAGGCTATATGTCAGAATGTATTTAATTTGTGAGTCCGCTCGGAAGTTTGATGAAGCTATCTATCTTCTACTTAGATGCAATTCTTGTATTCTTAGTTATCTTATCTAATAAGCGTAATAGAAACGTTTAAGTCAACATCCATTCAGTATTACAAATACACGTTGTTGCGATTTTGAAATGTTCAGTTTAAACAGTAACAAACAACCATTAATATATGATACACATGTATCCACGTGATGTCTGCTTACTTAAAATAGAATGTTGTATATTGGTATGCATGCCTTTATTTGTAAACAGATTGAACTACAAAAGACTGTTTTGCCGACTGACCGTTCCAAGGCGATAACTGATGTTTTTTCTTTATGTGTGTTGTCTGCCTTTGCCTATTGGTAGATAAAATTTAAATATCTGTGAAAATTTTGATAGGACCTTTTCTTATTTACCTATTGAAATTGACACAAAGCTTGTTATCGCATGGAGCATTTTTATCACGAATGTGGCGTTTTGCAGAATCGTTATGTAGTGTGCATTGTATTTTCATAAACGATGAATAAAATGCTCCTTTGATGCAGTTACTAACACAATGCAGTGTTACTTTCAATTTGTATATTCCATCTGTCACTATCGTTATTAAATAGGAATATTTTCACATCGAAACATTATTATTAGGTGTTGTTTTTGTGTAGAATTATTTTATTCTCTCAGCCAGCTATGTTAATCCCTGGCTTGTGTTCGGCGAAAGATGCTGATAAAGATCTTTAAAATGAGAAAGACCGCACACTTAGATTTTATTTCTTGTCTGAAAGGCTGCCTAAAGATAATAATCTATTTTGAGTAATTGGTTTAAATAAAGTACATTCTAAAGCAGATAATGGCAGTTTTAATTAAAATCTGATTGCCTTTATTTCAGAAGTTATTATTTGATCATTAAAATCTGAGAAAAGGTTTAGTTTGCTTTTGTTCTTCTTCGCACAGACTTTCAAATACGAACACGATCAAGGCACAAAAGACGTCACTTCAGAAGAAAAATAACTGGTTAAGACAAGCACGGTTTTGTTAAAAAATAGAAGGACGTTTCAAGTAAAAGTAATCTCTTTTTGTCTATTAAGTTTTGTAATATCAATTAGACAGCCAAATTAAAAACGCAAATTGCGTCAAGTTCATGGTGACATTTAGATGAAATATCAACTAAAATATATTTAGTCGCATTATATGAATGTTTATTTTAATCAAGGCCTCGATTTAACCTTAAAATGAATCATTTTAGCTAGTTCATTTGCAAATAATATTGAATTCAGGCCTGTAATATTGTCATTATTGGTTCCGTATTGGCAAAATTAGCGTAATTTGTAACATTAATTACAATCGAAGACTTCCTGTATTGTAAAGATTATTTAATAAAACAAGTAGGAGAAATTTAACATGTCACGTTTTAGTGTCTCCAAATGAAACCTGTTACCAGATTTTGAATTACGCGTCAATAATAGGAAATGTGACAAAGTCCAATGAACATTGCACTATTTACTAAAATTTGCAAATGTACAGATCAAAGGTATTCACATGCAGGTCAAATGTAAAAGTATGAACAAATCTGTGATGAGTCAATAAACTAAGAGCGCAAACTGCAAGTAACGTATAAACACAACTACGATATATTGTTCTAGGGACTAAGAGCTCTTGTGCAAATGGTTTCCTTCAAAGGAACACACATCGTTATAGGAGTAGTTTAGAGAAAGGAGAAAGTAATTTTCCTTTGTCTATTGAACAAAAACGTTTCATTATATTTCAACTAAACATACTGACTTGATTGCTAAAAGTTCAGATGTATGATAACATAGAAACTTAGGTTATTATGGAAACAAAACGTAGGCACCAGGCAATCGTGTGAGTGACAACACGCCAACATTAAAAATACATACTTAACACTTTGTATAACAATTTTTCAACAAACCCCACAACAATGTTACTGCAATTCAATTTTGAGCTGATATGCTAGTTGAACCCTTCAAAAGAGACTTACTGTTGTTGGTTTCCAAAGCAACATTTGAAACAACGGTACAGATGTTTTACTATGGGAGAAAGGACGGATTTACACTGGTGGCAACATCTACATAATAACTTAAAAAGTATTGAATAGTTGCTTTTAAAATGTGTTAAAGTTTGCACAAACGTGTTATCACGGCGAACAGTCGTTATATATTCAGATGTGTTTTTAACAGAAATTCATACTTAGTTTGCTATATAAAAATCCTTTTGCATACTGACCTTCCAAGCCAGTAACTGTTAGTTTGTTTTTTGCGTGGGTGATGTTTCGTCGCTGTGTTTTTGTCACTTTTACACCACTCTTTATGCCACTGTCGAGAGGTAGTTCCGATTTAAATATCTGTGGTGATTTTTACAGGAGATTGATATATTTTCCTATATATGAAGAGAACGCGACATGTCTTGACTAAATGCCGTGGATGAATAGAAGTTTATCGAATTAAATAAAAGCCAATTTAGGGTTTAAATTGATTTTTAGCTTTTGTATTGGTTTATACATAATGATATTGTTTATGCGCATTTGATATTGTCTTCTTTAGAGGCCACCACTTCCACAATATAACACCATGAGGTAAGCTCAGAGCTGAAGGGGCCGTTAAGCTTTTAGAAAACAGTAACAGCGCTGAATTTATGAATGTTTATATGGCGTATTTCCAATGTTCCAAAGTTTTAATTGTTTTCTGTCTTTATATTTGTATAACAATGTCGTCACTTTTTTGAAGAAACATATTTCGAACACCACACTGAGAACATATTATTTTAAGTTTGTCAAAGATAAAAAAATCATGTATACTTTGTCTTTAATTTTCAATGATATTAGGAAATGTTTCAAAGACTACTTTGATCTTTTGTAACTTGTTTTTTGATTATTTCAATCACTATGTTTAATAAAAGTCTAATTTGTAAAGACACATAGTCAATTGTCATGCATATTTTACGATATTAAAGACGGGAAAACGTGTTTCACATAAATATTGCTAAGCATAAAACAATTTTTCCTGTCGAGTTTAAAGCAGTCCTTTTTGCTGTGGCTTTGAGGTAAACTTAAAACAGTATTTGCAAATGTGTTCTTAAAATATGCTTTCTTCGATAAGGACATTGATACAGTAAGAAATACATAAAATATAGCAACTTATATTAGAACACATCCAGTCAATTTTAATTGATGGATACCTATTAGTTAACACAGAAGGCATCAATGAAAATTGTTTTTGCAGGACCTTTTCAGGCAACAACGACTTATTTGTTATTTCGTCTAAACTGCCGGATACCACCTTCAAGTCTTTCGCCACGAAAACATTTCTTTAGAAATCATTGTGGTACGTATTGAACTAAAACAATTATCACCACAATGTGACATAATTTCTAAAGAAACCAATTTATATTTAATTTAATAACCACAAAATTTCTTTGAATTTGTGAAAATCGCAAGTGTTCAAACAGCCCAGGGATAGTAATTGAACAAACCATCGTTGACTAAAGATTGGTAAACACGTTTTCACTCATCCGTTTGTTTATGTTAACATCGCAAGCTCAATGGCCATAGGAAGACACCAGTTGTTCTGATCGATAATTCGTTAAAAAGCCCCAAAAGACTGGGGGGGGGGGGGGGGGGGCAAAACAAGGAAATAAGTGGATACTTACAAAGAGAAAATATGTTATAGGTAAATAATAAAAGGTCCTATCAAAATTTTCACAGATATTTAAATTTTATCTACCTGCAGACCAAGGCAGACAAGGTAAATGTAAATGTGACAAAAAACACAGAGACGAGACATAACACACAAAAAGAAAAACCATCAGTTACCGCCTTGGAACGGTCAGTCGGCAAAATGGCCAACTGGGGTGCTTAAACCTGGTTTGTGGAGCGCTCCAACCTCGCACTTCCTGACGGTTTTTCTATCAAACAAACAGTGTAATGCACTAGTTAATAAAGGCAAACAAAACTATAAAGGAATATATGAATTTAATAGCAAGTAGAACATATACACAAGCAGATGTGTACAATGAACAACATAGTTGCCAAAACGCAAATTAATATTATCGCATAATCTGTTTGCATACAATAATAATAATAATAATAATAATAATAATAATAATAATAATAATAATAATAATTATAATAATAATAATAATAATAATAATAATAATAATAATAATAATAACAATAGAGTGTTTTCCTTCATATTTTATACATCCCTCGCTGACACAATGTCGACTCATATAACAGTTTTTTTGTTTTGTAAACATAGTTAAATGAAAATTGAAAATAAAATATACATTGGTGTGCATAGATATTATATAGGTTAATTGGAAAGATAACATAAAAATATAGGTTGATAAAGGTGATAAGTAAGTTGCATAAAATGTAGCCAATATTTCCTTCATTTTTGACGCCGCTAATGAAAGATTATCACTCATAGTTTACTTTGAATGTCGTCGTTGTAACATTTATCGAAGATTAGATTGTTGCATTTTCTAAATCAGGTTAAGTACATGGCACTCGACTGTAATGTTCATATATATACATAAACATGTATTTAAAAATAAACTGTATACCTCAGAGTCTTGTTCTTTCCAAAGCGACAACGTATGAAAGAGCCAATTATTGATTTGTTTACCACAAATAAAGTCTCACCTGTCGTATTTGTTTGTCGTTATTTTATAGGAGCCCGAACTTTATGGTTTATTTTTAAAGATATTTGACCAAAATCTCAATGTAAATTTATAACATTTAATCTTTCTGTTGGTGCAAATGTCAAAATAGTTTTAATCTATGCCTTACTTAATTTAAAATGATTTTTGTCTCTTGTCACATTTTATTATAACAACTGTTACACAAATTATACATTTTTCGGTTAAATACAGCTTTTGACGAATAGGGTAACAATACCATGGTCTCACCTGTAAGGCTCACAAACTTCTGGGATCCTAAAAAGGAGATAACTGCGCTCAAAATAAGGCATGGCAACATAGTGAACAGAAAACAAAACATTGCCCTATCAAAGAAACAATACACTAAAATTTTACAAAAGGTATCATTGGGGAATACAAAAACGGCCAATTTTAAATTTAGTGCATTAGTGTATATTCGCAAAGCATAAAAACAGAAACAAGACGATTGAACATTTTCTGGAGATTCGACTTGGCTCAACCGATGTCACAAGTTAAGCGAACAAATGAATGTAAAACACGTTTCCAAAAATGAACCCAACAACTTTAAATAAACCATGCTAAGTTTTTACCAGCCTGTATCGTTCCATTTCTTTTAAAAATTATAAGTTTCTAACGGAAGTCTTTGTCTACGCTTTGTAATTACTTTTCTTATCAGCTATAAAATCTTAGGAAATTTCATTGAACGTAAACTATTCATATCATATCAGTGTCACATCAGACTATTTGATGGTTACGAATTTAAAACTACTGTTCGTGTAAACAATATCATTGGAAACTGAGGGAAGTTACAGTCGCCAATCACAGCATTGGACCAACTACATATAATTTGTCAAAATTAGGTGAACACAATACATGTAAAAGTAAGACATAAGTCGTTTCGCAAAAGGAATGAATCAAGCGCTGCAATAAAATGTGGCAAACGATGAAAGTAATGGTACTTAAGGGAGCAGTCCTGATGTTTTGAATAAATCAGGAAAACATAATTAACTAGACAGTTCGAGAATACAATTGATTGGTAGATTTTTTTACTTTAGATATCTAGACTTCTTGTTAAACACTTTAAGCGTTGATGTACATACATGATGAAATGATACACAATGTGTTTAGTATGTTTCATTAACAATTTCTAAGTTACTACGACATCTCTATTTCGTTTAAACATGTCAGTGAAAATAAAATTTATTTTAGGATGTAGCGAAACGTTTTCAAATTTACTTAAGTGAAACGTTAGCTAAAAACTGTAGCAAATAATATCAAATTATAATTTAATAAGTCCAAAACATATGGCTGACAAAATGAAATATTTACTATCACACTATACGAAGGAGTAATTGTTTTATACAATGTTTAATGAAAAATACAAAGAGTACACATCAATTGCCTGAATATCCACAGAGGAAAGGCTAAAAGATATGGAGCGGATTCGTTTTAATTATATTTGAAAACTTTTAACTATTATTCAGACTTCTTTTGCTATGGGTGGTATAGTGTTGACGTGTTATATATTTCTGATTAGGACATATGTGATTGTGTTGATACCATACTAAAGAACGAACAGGAAATCAGCTCAAATCTCTGGTGACTACTCACACGCGTGATTCTATGAAATACGTCTCACAGGATAATGAACTCTATGGAAGTCTTAAAGGAATAACATTTGACAATACTTACATTGAACAAACCTCTCATGATAATTTATTATAGAAGTATACATGTAATACTATCTAGGTTTAAAAATGCAAAAGAAATAAAGCAAACAAAATAACAAGAAAAATATATGACATATTATGTTTAAATTATTATAATAAGAATACATACAGAAAGAGGAAAACATTGCCAAAGGAGTTGATGACAGCGAGGAGAAGAAATTAAATAAATTTTGAATAGATAATACTGCATGAAATAAATATGTGCTGTATACGCTGTTTGTTTAAATTTTCGAAATTTAAAAAAATATAAATGTCTAATTGTCAAAATAACATATTTCGAGAAAGAACGCTGGGATATGGTCAACACATTTGTTAATGTAACAATGTGAACCCGCACACTTGAACCTTCCCATGTGTAATTTTTCATAAAGATACAATCATCATTCTTTGTATGAACATTAATCAACACAAGTGTGGATACAGTTATTTTTTGTTTTTATAGTATATGACTAAATGATATAGCTCTGTACAATTAATGTTTCTTGCTAGTTTGCTTAATGTTATCCGTGTCTCTTCTGCAGAGAGATGCAGCTGATTGGATGTTTTAGTTTAATATTTAAACACTAAATACTCGAGCATATGAGTCGGTAGGTGTACTTTTCTTGAGGGTGGGGACTTTGATGATCGCTATTTAAGTAGAACAAAACATTTCGAAGACAAAAGACTCCTTTGAAGTATCCATGGTGATACTCGCCTAATGACTGTTCGTGACGATGTAAAACATTTGTTTTAAGTTTAATGAAGTTTCGAATTGGTCTATAAACCGGAATTCTCGTGATTCAAATAAACAATTAAAAAAACAAAATATATAAACCGTGCCAAGCTTATGGAGTATACATTACCATATTTAATTATAAATTATGTCTCATAAATAGGTATTCTGGGTTTAAACAGTTCAGCTTTTCTTGCTTTGCAGTTGATTATTAATTTCTATACGCGAACATACAATTCCTGTCATATAACTTCTCGACAATATTGTTGTATGACATTTGTGGTTCTTGATCGTCCAAGGAAACATTTTTGACAGCTGTTAGGTCCGCTGTGATGTGCACTCGTTTAAATATTTATAAAAGGTTACCTTTCCAGGACCAACACTTAATTTAAACGTAATTATACATATATCCAACTCTTTCCGATTATTGTGTTCACATTTCGCTTCCAGCGCAACCCTTTTTAGTCGTAGCTGTCGGATCTCACTTTTGACCTACTCACGATTACTGACGCAGGGTCAACCTGAATAAAATCAATATGAAAGAAGTGATAATGTCTTACGAGTAATGGAACATTTCAGAATGATGACAAGATACAAAAAAATGGAGACATTACACAAAATAGACTAAACACAGTTACACCCATGGATCGGTCAATCAGGCAAATGCTTTACTTTTGTCAGCAGAAAAAAATGCAGAAAACACCATGTACCATATTGTGCCTACTAAGAGCGGTTTGCCTTTTCAGCGTTGGTTGCGGTTATTATTGTCAGAAATTAAAAAATCGATTTCCGACAGTACTTATGTACATGTATAGTGCATAAAACACCCTAATTACATGTATATACATTTCTTCCTTATGCAATGAATGACAAATATAACTAAGCACGTTCTCATTTAATATTTTATTTCTTACTAAAGATAGCTCAATAGATAATTTGTGCATGGTGCAGGTTTTATACATTAAGCTTGTATGTAACTTTTCCCCGACAATTATTAAGCGCTTTCTCCCTCCAACGATATGATCAGCCTCGTGTGTAATATTATTTATATCATATATAAAGAAAGTACACACATTAAACAAACTTAGATCTCTGGGTGCTTGAAGGTTGTAAGACGAATCTTTAATTTGCTAGTGTTTGCCAAAGTTATTGTCGTATTATGATGCAATATTGACCCTTTCAACTGTGATGCAAAAAGGATATTGTCGTCTCTCGAGACACTATAATGGCATTAAAACAATTTAACAAACTTATTGTGGTTATTACATATATTGCATGTTTTATACATTTGCCCTAAATAGGTTTCTATAAAGAGACAAATGAGCCTTAAAGTCAAGCATGTTTAAACTGTATCTGTTTATTAATTAGTAGTTTTGAAAACTAATGGGCATTATATCATGGTTGCTTTACTGTAAAATAAGTGTAGACGGTAATTCCTTGATATTTTAACACATTTATTATCACCAAGGCAGCAGAAGAACCTTTGCAGTGTAAAACATGTTTAGGTTTACGTAAAATAAACGCCATCAAAGAATATAGAAAATGTTTAACTGTTTACATATCTTTTTCTATCAATTAAATCAGCAGTGATGTACGGTCCTTTCACTGATACATTAATATCCCGTTACCTTTGAAAAGTTCCGTTTGAAGTTGTCAGATGCATGCTATGTGATTAATAAAATAGTGAATACTTAAGAAACAGTCCCCGTACAATAATGTATTATAAACCGGTTTGTAACTTGATAAACAAATGACATAAACCGTGTAATGAAAAACAAAATCTGTAACAGTTTGGCTATCGTACCATAAACTGTTTTTATAGAAACGTGGCGCGACACTGTACAGTTAAGCGATCATCCAATTTAATGTACTTTTTATGTTGTCACATTCATAGAATACATATGTGTCGTATAGAATTAGAAAAATTGTTAGATTATGTATTGAAAGTAACTTCGTATCATTGTTTTAAATGAAGTTCTGTATAAAGTTGTGTGTATAGGTGCAACCTAGGAATAAGGTTGTTTACATGTAAATGGGTACAGCCTAGGAATAGTGTTGTGTATACAAACGAGCTAGGAATTTTTCGATATACTACTTTTTTGCACTTTACACCCAAGAACTTGCAATCGTTTTACATAAGGTGATTCGTAACATGTCATTTTGACTACACGAACACGGAAACTAACAGGCTGTTCTTGAGACAGTTATTGACAGAGCTGTGTTGTTTTTCTAGTCATGCCCAATAAAGATGAGACAGCCTGAGCAATTTTCATTGGACAAGGAAAATGCATCTTAAGTAAAAAAGATATGGACGTTTGATGTAGTGTATAAAAATTGTATTACCAAAGTGAATAAAACTGATACGACGTACAGACGAAACATAACATTATTACATAACGTAAAAAATATGATAGAATTCGCCTTCGGTCATCGGTCTATAATATTAATAACGTCATGTAATAATGTAATGTTTCGGCTGTATGGCGTATCAGTGCTATTAAATGTGGTAATACAGTCTTGTCATAGTAATAACATCGAGATATTAACGTCATGACAAAATATGTGTTTAGTTTAGTACATACAAACACTAATTAAAGCCATTTACTGTCAAAGTTTTGCTGTCATAGTCTTTACATTTTACTTTTCTGTGATAGGACGTTATGTCATTGCCACCACCCATCTTTAGTCTACTGAAACTTGAACCCCTCAGCGGGGATCTTAAGTCAGTAACTTTCCCCGCTCGGCAAAGGGCGTCCCTACTTTGGTGGTTCTATTCTAAACCGTTACATGTACTTCTCAATATATTGTGCTTTGTGGCTTGAGGCTTCTAAACTTTGTATTAATCGGGTATTTGATTGGTGTAAATCGATGTTTTATACATGTATGCAATACAAATGGTTTATGCTACACAAAATTGCCTTGATTTTTTTCCCAAAATTATAGTTGTAGTTATATTTTTAGTTTTAAGGCACACCGTCACTATTCAGAATACGATACAAATACGTAGATAATGTTGTTGTGAAACAGGAACAACATCTTCTTCGAGTGATTTTTTGATTTCTGAAATAATCCTTTTATGAATAATATTTTGTTATGAGGAAGCTGTCAAAGTATAAGTAAATAAGAAAAGGTCCTATCAAAATTTTCACAGATATTTGAATTTTATCTACCTGTAATCAAAGACAAACAAGGTAAATGTAAATGTGACAAAAACACAGAGACGAGACATAATACACAAAAAGAAAAACCATCATTTACCGCCTTGGAACGGTCAGTCGGCAAAAGGGTCAACTGGGGTGCTTAAACCTGGTTTGTGGAGCGCTCCAACCTCGCACTTCCAGGTTTTTCTATCAAACAATCAGTGTAAATAAAAATATCCCGTCAAAGTGAAACAATTTACAGTAAGCACCTGCATCGGGAGTTAAAACGGTTATAATGAACGCATGTACATACATAATAACTAGTAATAAAATTAACTACCAACATATGTACAGCATGTACAGTAGATAAAAGCCTCGGCAACCTAAAAAATCCAAATGAAAGAGTAGTTTCAAAAAAAAATAATAAAGCAGTACAAGCGCTGATAAATTATAAGAACAATGTAATGACGTCATACAATGCCATGACGTCATATGCCAAAAGTGTCAAAAGTGAAATATAAAAAGTACGAAAGAAAAATCATAGAATTTTAGAAAACAACCCAAATCAACAAAATCAAACGTAGTATTGTTTAGAGTTAATTCGTTTTAAAACAACAAATCATAAAAGCCGAGGATTTATCCGCAGTTGACATATATGTAATAAAGGTACCCAAAATCCCGATGTTATACCTACTGTGCAATCTCACGTAAAGGGTATGGAGACTGCTCAAGTTGTCCCACCTATATAGGGCACGACTGGAGAGATGAAGAAACAAGAAATCCAACAGTTACTGTCCAATTATGGCTTTAAGTTTTCATATACTCTCAACGACCTGTACGGTCATCGTGTAATTTAAAAGCAATGCAAGTTCTTGACTGTAAAAGAATAATAGTTTGGTTACATGATGTATACATGGCGAACACACGTATTGACCGAACTCGAATTCAAAAATAGCTTGCCCTTGATATTTTGTTATCACACAAAAACATGACATGACAGGATCGTCAAATTTGGTTTCAGTCGGCACTTAACAGTAACACGCGCTTTCAATTGACAGTAGATGTTTCAAGATAAGACTGATAAAAATGCACGCAGATAAGTTCACTTACATCAAAATGTGAACCTTTGAAGCATGCATGGACACAACTGTCGCGTCTAGTCTCCTTCGACATACATATATGTTTCTGTGCATGCACTTCTTATTCCCAGGCATGACGACAGACCGCAAGTAGTTAATGTCATGCAGGGTCCATCCTTCGTGCTTCTGAAATTCAGTCTTCTCAAAACTCTGGATGGTGTTACAAACACTATTTTTCACCTGATACTTGCACAGACGGGCTGTTGTGTTTTATCGAAGCAGGTCGGCTTTGAATTATAAAAGACCGAACCATTTAAATTGTGTATCAAACAAAATAACAGTTTACTCTCATTACATTATGCTGACGGGAGTATGTGACTTGCAAAACAAATGTTTCACCTTTACATTTTTGTAACTTTAGTTTCCGTTTCACATTTTGTATTAACAAAACTCTTGCGGTATATTAATTATTTGTAAACTATCATGTCGCATCTTTCCTGACAACACAATTTGAAAGACATCTTCTCGGAAGAGTCAGACTAACGGATCGTAGAAGAAGAGTAAAGGAAAATGGGAAAGAAGAAAGTCGCTTGCCAGATTTGGTCGAAAGCTGTTTAAATTTGGTAAAATTGACAACGAAGCCCTGTCTATATGATCCGAAATATTAGAAATCACTGGGAATCTTGCGATGCACGCCCTTTGAATTGACGTCCTTTGTCACTAACAATAGAATGCTAGTTTAAATTACTGGCTATTAAACTGTGTTTAATACTGGTCCAAAGGTTGGTCACACGACCCCCGAAGTGACACGTTTGAAGATATTATATATAGATATCTCATGAATCCTTGAGAAGGGAAAAATTCAGCAGGCATTTTATATAGTTGAGTTTTTGATAACTAACTTATTATAACTAACATCCGTTGAGATCCATCTGGCCCAAGAATTCCAAGTTACAAATCTCCCTAGTCACCGACTTGTTTGTGTAATAAAAAATATCAAACCTAAAATTTTGAATAGAGCTACAATGTTATGTATTTATTTTAATATGTATTTATGTTATCTTACAAGAGACAACACTTAGTTTAACCGTAATCTTTTACAATGAAAGAAATCTTTGTTCACAATCGTTTTTACAAATACCTTCTATAGGCCCCCTTTCCGTCGTAGCTGCCTGAAGTCATGTTTGGCTTACTGAAAACACGATTAATATCAATAAGAACATATGATAAGGTCATACGAGAAGTGTAACGATTTGCAATTTAAAAAAAATCATTATACACGATTATTTCCATGACAATCAAATGTAAAAGTTACAAACTACTGAGACGAGCCACATTAGACAAAATAGAGTAAACCCAACATTTACCGTCTTGGAGCGGTCAGTCGGTAAATGTTACTTTCATTTGGTAGAAATTGCAGATAACACCAAATACTGGTTTCGAATTTTACTTATTTTCTGAAAATTATGTTAGGTGCTGCATAAATTTATAAGGGTATGTCTTGTTTATGTTGTTTTAGCCTGAACAAGTCCCTTACTATTAAAAAATCACCACACCGGGAAAGGTCCTGATGGATAAGCACTGCGAAAGTCTTATCTTTTAGCCACTGGTACATTACTTTTTCCCCTTCTGTTTTTAAAGATTGTTCAATGTGCATGTAAGTTTATATATCATTAACCTGAATAACTTATTAATGGAATTACCCGAAATATATGGTTCTCCAGCCACCTATACTAACTAATATGCTTATTCTTGTGTTCGATACATAAAAGTACTAACTGTCCCTGACTGCTTGAAGTTTGGAACACTTATTTATTATTGCTAGCTTTTTACAAAATGCTTATCATGCTTATCGCGTTTTAATTCAATTCTGATTCTTTAAACATTGATATAGAAACAACACTGTCGTCTCTCGAGGAAATTTACCGCTTTGAAACAATTTAAGAAATTAATTTTGGTTAGCTATATTACATGTTATACATTTGTTTGAAACAGTTTTATATTAAAACTTAAATTACTTCTTAATATCAAGCATGTTAAAACTATAACTATTTCATTAATTAGTAATTTCGCACCACAACGGTATTATAGTAAATTGCTTTCCTATAAGGAAACTATTAAAGGCATTAAATAAAAATAACTCCTTGAGATTTAAACAGATTTATCGTCACCATGGAAACAGAATCGAGATAGCTAAGTAGTGTTAGGAATTTCCAAATGTTTAAGTAAAATATGTTAAAAAAGTGATACAGAATAGTTTATTTGTGACATGAAATCCATCGTTCTTGTACGTTCGTTTCTTTAACACATTAATGCCATGTTACTTTAAGTATAGATAAATAAGAAAAGAAGTTCCCTTTGAAGTTGCCGTTTAACAAGGTGAATAAAATGATTGATTGACAAGCAATCACCTACATTGATTAGCGGGATTTCCACGGGCAAACATTATAATTAAAATACTAGAATCAATGTATTACACAATTAAAACATAGAGGATCTGACGCGAGTTGTCATGATGTCGTTTACCAACATTTATTAAACAAGTTCGGGAGACGTAATAGTAAGTGAACCTATGACGAGCTATCATTTTCATTTTTCCTGTAAATGAGACGATCTGCATTATGAAGATGTCGACATATGTTTTGGGTGTATTTAATGGAAAACAATGGAATTTATGCGATAAAAGTTTGTTGTCCAATTTATAAAACCATTGTAAAACAACAGCAGATACGAAGAGGACAGGATGCACTTAAAAGTATAAGTAAAACCTTTGGCTGTTATTTTTATTAATTTTTGATTTAAACAACAACATGCTTGCCTAATGTATTTTGCTACAGCTTATAGAATCTTGAATAGGTTATAGTATCTGTTGACCAATGCATCACCATTCCTTAGATAAAACACACTAAAACACTAAACATACCCGTATTGCCTCAAATACCGAGAAATACACTATGAAAACAGACATGTCCCGAATTCACACTAATCTATTCTGTCTTACCTCTTAGGTTTTTTCTTTGAAACAGCTTTATTAGAAGTCAATATGTCTATTTTATATGACGCATTATATGAATCTACTAAATAAGACTCATTTGTGACAATAAGGAGCTTTCTTTTACGACTATGCAATAAAATGTAACAACTGGACCAAATGATACCCACAGAAATACTGATAGTATATTTCTTTTGTACTAAAGCAGTGTCAGATTTAGCGAAAACTTAGAAACAATACATAAAACAACTGTTTTTTTAAATCAAAATGATAAAGATATTTACACACAAAAAATAACGAAACGAACTGCCATACATTTACTATATTAAAATGCTAATATCAAAAGAAACCTTGTAATAATACCAGTTACAGACGTCACGAAATCATTTACACATACTTAGTTTCTACGACTTGATATTTTAAAGATCACTTGTAACAAAAAATTATATATAACATACTTTGTAAGCTGTTATCATCTGTTAAAAATATAGGAATAAATTCATTTGACTTACCGGGGATCCATTACATGTGATCTATTTACATACAACAGACACTTTTGACGAGGTGCGGTAAGTAACTAAAAGTAAGTAACCTAAAATATACCATAAAATGCGATTCTTGTGAACTGAATAACTTCTTTACAATCAATATCGAGACAAATAAAAGAAGGATAATAGAGCGTTTATTATCATTCGTTTCAGATGAAAGTATTCGTGCTTTTAGGATTGTCTTTGAAGACTATTTCCCGTTCGTGCCAACCAGGCATAATGAAACGACTTTACTGAAAATGTCGGATTTTCTCTCGTTTGCAATCGACATAATGCAATTTAGTTATAAAGTGGTTAATTACAATTACATAAAACCAACGTTAATTCTCATTTTTAGCGAATTTATTTCTATTTTTATGTCATTTTTTTGATAAAATTTATAAAGTTAAAAGCACATTAATTCACTTAGAAATTGGAATCGCTCAGTTCGTCTCTGAGCAATTAACCAATTGATAAAGTGATTATAGTTTTATAGCAAAATGTGGATTAAATTGGACGAAGCATTCGATATGAAGAGTAAAGTCTAAAACAACATTTCTAACGGTGAAATTATACTGGAGTATCCATTGAGAATATTTGAGAATATTTGTTAAAGGGCCAGTGAATCCCCTCTTAATGTAAGGGATTTTAGACAGCAGGTTAGCGATAGAACAACAAGAGCTTCTGCCAATTTACCTTATGTCTACCGCGAGAGTGTATTTCGCAGTTTTGGAGTGCCTTGAACTGCTTTTTATTAAGCTATTATTTTAGAGAGGATTTATCTGTTTGTAATGCTTTACTTAAATAAAGGGTCTGTATTAACTCATTTATTGTTCAAATTATTGTACATTTTTTAAGGCATATACAACTCTATACCAATTTATTTCATCTATGATTGACACATGAAAACAACGAAATTATAGGAATTGTTTTTGTTTTGTTTGTTTTTTTTCCCTCAAAACTATCATCTCTTGTATAGATATATTACTTTCGTCCAAACTTAAAGCAAGTTACACATGTATAACTAGGTAATATGACTGTTGCCTTAACACTTTGTCAGAACAATGACAACATATACTTTTTCAGTTATTTTAGTTAATGCTTCTTAAGTGAATGTGATAATTGTCAATTTAGGTATGCGACTTTGGTATTTGTTTTAGAGCCTTATAAATACCGAAATGCTAATCTTGCATTCAGGTTTGTTCTGTAATCGTACATTTTATGTAATCCTTTAATCATTTAAACTAAATTTAAATAATGTACTTAGTTTAAACTAATTATTTTCTTGTAATTATGGCTTTTTCTTTGCAACCACAACATCCCCCCCCACCACCACTACCATCATTTCATATGCACCTCATGCTGTGATCGCAACATTTGGAAAAATATATTTTCTATAATATTTAACAATATCTTGTATATGCAGCAAACAGTCCACAGTAATGATACCAGTGAACTATTTAATGTGTTCTAGTTGGCTTATTTTTTTAATCAGAATGTAACAAAAAGGTCTAGCAATTGATGTCGTTATCTAGACACACGCTTTTTATCGCTCGATTTAACATTTTTGGTGTTGTTAAATTTACTTACAAGTTCTCTTTAGATAACAACGTTGCCATTTCAGACAACGGTAAACATACAAATATTTTTAAGGTAATAACTTCTAGCACGTTTGCAAAAGAGCTTCAAAGTGTTTAAGATTGTATTTTTTAATAAAAGTCTTATTTAGCTGTATAAAATCATGGAACAATAAAAAAAAACTATTGTAATAAAAAGTGACGGATATTTAAAAACCCTTATCTTATTTAGAACTCGTTAGTACTGTATGAACCGATGGAACATTATTTAAGTAACTAATGTGAATATAAAGCGCATGTCTTAGTGGAACCAACGTTCGTGAAATAATGTGTTTAATAAAAGATGAAAACCCCCACAAAATAACAAATATATTAAAAAGTTTTAACGAAGGATTATTTCAATACAAATTGTCCTTTCTATATGTGTGACGTGTGTACGTTGTGCATGTACGAGATCCTTGTTTAAGTTTTAATAAGCGAACGTCAACCCCTGTTAAAAACTACCGACCTATGAAAAAAGATGTAAATGATACAAAAATGCCAGTTTCGAAAACCATTACAGTAACAAAAACTTAATAAGTAAAGTTAGCGTCTATAGCACTATACACTAACCTATTTAATTTACAACCTCTGCTTAACTTTTCACAGTGAGAAACAACAAGGCGGGTCTATTCGATTTTCCGATATGACGGAGATTATTAAATGTGTTTTAATTGTTCACGAATTAAACATACTTACTTTACTATTCTTGCGACATCACTAATCTCGCGGTATTTTCGAAAATGTTGCTACGCCGTCTACCGCTCGAATACAGTTAACACTGTTGACCTATTTAACTTAACTTCTTTCAAGACTGGTATTCCTGGATGTCAATATTGGGTGCATCCACAATACTGCACTGAAGTTAGAGTCCTAAGGAGAGGCAGCACATTTTATTGTGTACACTGTCTTAAAGAGTAGAAAGTTTCCTCAAGTGCTTCTCATGTAATGTTTTTGTTCTTAAAAATGGGCTTTTGACAGTTTAATGACATTTCGAATTTGATGACTTTTTATTGAAGATCTGCTACTTATTTACTGCTCTGTAACCCTTTTTATAATCGGGAAAGGTAGTGTCCCTTGAATACTGCGAGAATACTGATGATGTCATTTTTATCAAATTTATCAAGACAACTTATCAAGACTATTTTTTTTAGCAAGACAACTGTCAACATTTTACTCGCCCGATTGCATGATAAGTGACAGACACTTTTTAAACTGATACTATGCTTATTATGAATATGGGATGATACAGTTAAAACAGTTACAGGTAAAAACACATTATACTGCCAGTTAAGTTTTGAATTTATATCACATTTTTGATTCTACATTTTAGTACCGCAAGAATAGGGATGGCCAGGCAACCCACATTCTTTTTGAGAGCAATGTTTATATAACGAAACTGTTTGCGATAAAATTAACAAAGTCTTTGTTGTACAGCTTTTAAAGTCAGTGTATTTTGTTTCACATGCTAATCGCACCATCGTCATGGTGTTTCTGTAATAAATTACTTAATTTAAATTCAAGAAAAATGACGTTTTGGAATGTTTTAAATTGATTACCGTTGACAGATTACGCTTATGCAAATGCAGTTTTCAGTGAAAATATAAATTCTATTTACAATAGAAAACAAAACTGATTATTGTATGTGCAATTTTGTGGTATTCTGATTGTTTGTATAAGATTTTGTTATTGTAGTATAATGGTGCAAATATACAACTTATTGTGTGATGTTGAACGAAATCATGTAACGTTTGCATCTACATGTTGATAAAATGTTAATGAAACAAGAAAAAGGAATCATATTTATTTAATCATCACAACAATAGAATATAACATTATTTAATGCCGTGTCATCCTGTGTAGGTGGTTCAATTTTTGTGTTTATTCCGCAGATTGCTGAACCATGATCACACGACTCGCTCCATCCTCCAAACGATCCCCAGAGACCGTGACCCGGATGAGCTGCTATTTCAAATGGCTGCGTTTCGTCCTGGATGTCTCTACATTTAAATTTAACATAGTTCGCCCCAGTGTCGTCTGCAAATGGCCCCTGTATTGAAACATAATGTTCTAAAATGCAGTATAACAGTATATGTAACACTCATAAGCAGAATTACCTTGGATTTTGGGTGTATCCACGTGGTAGATCATTGTCATCTCGAATTTTGTTAATACCTGGATTAGTTATAGCACTAAGGATAATGAATATAAAATAAATTATAATCAAAATGTTTATATTACATCGAATTGTTGCTGTTTTGCTCAACAAGGATAATTCCTGCTACACGGATAAGGACAGGCTATAGTTTTTTTTTGACTTGGGCGTCTAGATATGCTAAGGTTCCCTTCCCTAAGAATATATGCACATACAGGTTATTGCTATGTAGTCGTATAAATGCTGACAAGAAACATAAACAAATGTCATCTGCCATGAAAGTGAAGCTCACGTGAAAAGCTTCAGCAATCATATCCGAGGCATATCTTTATAAACTGGTTTATTGAATGGCATATCGCCACTTGATCTGCACATACATACGTCAATGGGCGAGTACAACTTCTTTAAACATGTTTCAAGTTATAGTTTTTGTGATATTTTGTGTTAGCAGACTGATTATGCACACCCGCTATGCCATTTAAAAGCAACCAAATTCTCTTGACATAATCGCACATAACTGTCAAATCCGGAATCACCTTAGTTGTGACTCCGCATATAAAAATAGAAACTAAAACAACAACAAGTAAAGCCTTAATTTGTATGCGACATTGATAAGGCCTTGATTAATAAAATTTAATAATCAGCTTTTTAATTAGGTAAGGGGCGGGTATTAAGTACGATAAATGCAATATCATACACTATAGAATTTGTCTGTATGTCAATTTCTTCTAAGTATGATCTATAATGATTCATTTTGAAAAAATAAACATAGTGATATTTAAATGATTTATAATTCCTGTAAATGGCGACCGAATGCATCCGAAAACTAACGAGAGTCACCGTGACTGTTCGTGATTTTCCTTTGACAGCTTTGAGCGTCAAGTATGGCAGCAGAAGAAGGTAGAAGAAGACCTAAAATTCCGGAAAAGATCGGCCAAAGCGACGAAAACAAAGTATTATCTTTATTTTTCCTTTCTTTTTTTCGAGGGAAAGCGAATAGATTGTTCGTTGAATGTGACTCATCTTACCTTTGTAAACGTTCTTTTTTTTAAAATTCCAAAAGGGAAAATACTTATACTTTAAAGATCAGAAGACCTAACGTGTTCACATTCCTGATATGATTTGACAATAAAACAAGCAACATTAGAAGCCTAGTTAGAAGCAACATACAGAAAAATAATTTTGGTCATAAATGATTTGTAAAGTCAATTATTGTAACAGAAAATGGCAACGTCATACAGTAGAAGCAATATTTCGGTCTACATTCTGGGTATTTAAGCTGACATAAACCGTGTTGTTTGTCGAGACTATAATAAGATTAATGTAGATGTATAGACTCATTCAATTGAAATAATGTTTGCAGCAATCCAAACTTTTATGGTAAATTAAATTAGTGAAATAAATTGAAACGAGTAGGAATTTAGTGTGGGCGACAACATAGAGCAAACTTTTTGGAACGAAATTTACACACAAACTCATATTACTAAAGAGTTAAGATATATGTGTATCCTCAATATTCATACCTGATGACTTTCGACTTGAAGAATAAACGATTTTAAAAATGTATGTATAGGTGGAACTGTGTTGTGTGATGAACACATTGTGGGTTGACCCCAAGATCCCCAAGCACTTGTTCCGGATGTAACATCTCCACCAAAGTTGCTACTGTCTTTCATCTCACAATGCAGTGCAATTGCATTAAGTGATGTGTCATCGCTTGATCCTTGGTCTCCCTCAATCTAGATAAAAGCAGTACGCACTGACATCGTTACAAAACATGTTTTACTGAACAGTAATCGACAATGTAAGATCATGTGAATTTTGCGTCGTTTATACTATCTAAAGAGACATGTTAACTAAGTATGTAGTTCAACGTAAACATGCTAAAATATCATTTTCCTTAAAGGCTTACATGTAACATTTCAGAAACCATGTACAACTATTTAAATATAAACATGTTTACATTTCATTTTTGCATGTTTTTAATACGATTAAAACAATAAATTTGAAAAAGAGCATTTTCAATACGATTCCTTTGATTTACCATTTTTAGAGTCCATTATTCTTTCAACAATTAACAGTCAAATACCTTCATCGAATACCCAACAGCATACGCTCCTTTCACACAGAATTGACCACCAGTCCATTCTCCCCATTCCGCACCATTGTTAACAGTCAGTTGTTTCACCACATGTCGCGGTTCGACGACAAGAAATGATTCAGCCACGTAAAAGGTGGCAACAATGAACGGGATTTTAATCATGACCTTGTATTGCACGGTTGTAACAGCAATAAAAGCAAACCTTATTTCCCGCACGTATTTATAAATATAGAAGTAGATGACGAACGTGTCTGGTGGTTCTTATCTTCAAGTCGACAAGGACTTGTTGACACCTATGAGAAAACCGGTAAACAAGATAGATCACTACGTGCCTACTGTCTTTAATGAAAAAGTATATTATATACAAGTGATGGTAAAAAAAATATGTAAAACTCTTTAAAATAAGATATATATATCGCTTTAATCCTATAGAATCATTTATGTCTCACTTCGTCGGACGTTGCCAATAAATGTTAATGACAAATAGAAGAAATACTGAAATTATGTAATATTTTTGTTCGTGTTACCTTCACTCTAACAAAAAGATAAACCCGATTTAGCATGCACACATAAGTTGGTCAAGGTTAGCTATAAAAAAAAATTTCAACTTTAAGTATTTGGTATAAATTCTTTTTTAAAATTATTACAATTTAAATAGTTAATAGGGTCAGTTAACGTGCATTCTTCTTTGGCTAAGGGATTCGCGATTGCAATGTTTTCGCCGCACAACATTTTGGCTTCATATTTATACAAAAACTATGTTGCCTGTATTAAATTTTAAATTTCTTCGTGCTGCTGTTTTATGAAGTTTAATGTCTATATGTTTTGTAACTGCTAATGTATTGCAGGCAATAAAGATAATAAAGCTCCCATTTTCTCAGATATTTTTGTGTCCCTTGGAACCATCGGAATATTTACTCAAAGTCAGTATTTAAAAACAAGAACGGCAAAAAGAGATTTAAGATGTGCACATAAGACGTTGTACACAATTGTCACACTAGCATTATGCTACTGTAAAACTGTTCTGTTAAAATGCCCGTTAACCAATCGGAACACTTCGGATAATTTACGAATCATCTCTCTGATGTATGTAGGTAGTCGGATCACTTCGGTCATTTCCCTAAATGAAACTACATTTTGTGACAGAAGTCAAAACAAAGATAGCAGCTACATGTAGGATGACAGCTCACTTCAGTACGATGCCTGTAAATCTTCAATTTGTGTCGGCTTTAAATTTAAACCATCCAAGTTTAATTTACCCAACGCAGCAGGCACACAGCTGTCAAACGATGGCAGTGTTTATGACTGTTTTTCTTTTGCGAACTACTTAGGCATATTCTTCTTCCGACTTCCGGCGAACAAAACGATCGTAATTTCATTAAGTATTATTGCAGCAGATACATCCGAGGGATGATTGTCCCGAGGACGGAATTACCCGAGGAGTTACGATTGGCCCGTTAACATCAAGCAGGCAGGTCATGCAGCTGCTGACTGTTGAGTCCTCCACGAAATAGGTATTATTTTAAACATGATTCAAACGTTTTAAATGTAAAAATCAAATAAAATCCTTAAATCTTGTTTAATTTTCCACAGACTTCATCAACTGAATGAATAATGACCTGAACTATGAATAAATAATTATATTTTCATTATGTTCTTCAGCTCTTCGTAAGTATTTCGATTTACGTATGTAGAGATAATTGTTAACTGAAAGTCAAGTGATATTCGCGAAAAGTGAGCAATTTAAGTTCAACTACAAACAAACTGAAAAACTACCACTCCTAATTCGTTTTAATTTAATAATGATTTTACCATTGCCATATCTTTATTACATACAAGGAGTTTGAAGAGAAGTATACGACAAAGTGTTGTTCTTATTATTAGTAATAGATTTAGTATTTTTATATTTTATGTCTCAATGAGAGAGAGAGAGAGAGAAGTATAGTGCTTAAAACATATTTACCTTATCTTCTGTCTCTGTCTCTGTCTCTGTTTCTGTCTTTCTGTCTTTCTGTCTGTCTGTCTGTCTGTCTGTATGTTTGTCTGTCTGTCTGTATATTCGTCTGTCTGTCTGTCTGTCTGTCTGTCTGTCTGTCTCTCTCTCTCTCTCTCTCTCTCTCTCTCTCTCTCTCTCTCTCTCTCTCTCTCTCTCCACTTTAATGCTTGTAAATGTACATTAGCATCTAGATGCAGGCTCTCCTGCCATACTAGCACCGGTGACTCGTCAGCTTCAATCTTTTACTAGCACACGTCGCCTTCGAAGATTTTTGTCCTTGTTTCCAGTATTTAAATTGGTTAACAATTTTACAATTATACTTCTCACACCCACGTTCAATGTGGACATTATGTGTTGCGTCACAACTTTTGTAGTTTATAACGTCTTACCTTATATATCTAAGTGTATGTCCTTGCATGTACTGTTTTGTTTCCAATAGATATGTCTTATTTCCGCCGCTTGTATTTGAGAGTATATGACACATTTTATTTGAAAAAGCTTAAGCACCCGTCAACAATTAAAAATTTCATTCAATGAACCATCAATCTTTATTTAGAAATCAAATAATGTAATTTAATTGTTACCAAATCGACCTTTACTGTCACATTTGAAGTTTACATATATATTGTTACAATAGTTACTGTATACAGCTGCCGTAACATCGTTTCTGACGAGGTGGACAATTCGGTGAGTATGTCTATCGCCCTCTAGATTTTCTATGGTGGCTTGAATACTTGAATTGACAAAACAGTTTTCACAAAGCATAAACATCTTAAACTTTTTTTGTAACAGAAGCTTTTTAGCACTATTTTTATCATTAGATCATGGAAAGTGTCCTGGACAATGTAAAACATGTCAGCAACAGATGTTAATTCTTTATGGAATTGTCGCCTTGTCTTTTTTAATCACTTTTTTTTCTTTTGCTAATTTGTACGTGTACATACGTACATATGTAACATACTATTTTAAATAAACCATGTAATATAACCATTCGCGGTTCGTGCTGTCAAATACATTTGCACGGCTTGAATACTGTTGTGAAAGAAAAATAAATATTTTACATCCACAATTGTAAGACTTTAAAACACAAGTATATCACGAAAGAAAAAACTGTTAATGCCATATTCTAAATGTCACTCAGAAACAGGTGCCTGATTTTATTTTTTCTGAATGTCACAAAGTTCTGTCTTACCACTCAGAAACATTTGCAAGTAAACAATCACGTATAATCGGTCCAACTATTATAAAATAATACAAGTATGCACAGCAGGACACGCAATGAAACCATATATTAAGTGATTTTTTTTCTTTTACAGTAATCGATCTTTTCATTCGAGATCGGCTATGAAAGCAAGACACAATTATTACACTTTAAATTTTAGACTTATATGAATGATCGAAAAAGTAGTCCTATAATTAAAACGAAGGTATGTATGTGACATGTTAGGACATATTTGTTTAGAGACACGGACATGTCTGGCCTGATGTTTTGGGTTATATAAACATACGTTCTGGTGCCTGTTATTTTTATTATTTGCTTATGTTAGGTGGTTATCTATCAAATCAAATGTCTGAATTGTAAGTGTGTATTATTTCTCTCGAAGTCGTTACTTTCATAAAAGATAACATTTATTTGCGTACACATAGCCCTTAACGCAGCTTACAACTTCTGCGTGGAGCAGCGCCATATGAGTGTACCTTTGTCTCCAGGTCGTACGGCAATATTTACGTCTACGCCCACATTATCGAGGATGCAATATTTTCAATAAGGTATTTGTTTCGTTTACTTTAGAACTGGATAGTTTGAAATCCGTCTCGAGAATGATAATACGATTAATTTTAAATGTTATAAAATAATACATCTAGAAAACTCTTCTTGAACTTTGTTGACAAGTGTTGTTATACATTTTATATTTTTCTGTTACTTACACACACGTACAGCTTCATTCCCCAATATCTCCCAGTTTCTTTGTAGGTTTAACAGGAGGTTTAAACCTGAATTGCGAACCAGCATAACTGTATTTTATGAAAGCTTGTAGAAACCTTCATCACAGCTCGGTGCTCTAAGGTCTAATTGATGCGGAAGTTCAGTGGGTTGTGTTTCTTGAGAATAAACTGATTAGTATGTCTATTATATACATAATCCCAAAGCAATTACAACGTTCCTCTGGGAGCTATCCAGGCAATAACGCCAAATGGCAGAAACTAACCAAACGCGTTCAAAATGATAATAGGCCTACATCTAAATTTATCTGGTCCATTGCATTTATGTTGTCACATAGTCATATGTGAGCACAATTCATTGCTGTATTACTAACATTATTGTAATGTTATTTTGTAATTTTCCTGTGTTGTTAAGTTAAAATAGTACTAATTTATATTTATTTATACATAACAAGCATTTAGTCCAATCAACAATTTCCGAGAAAATTATATTTCACGTAATTTTTCATTTTATAAAATTATAAGACAGAAATATATTTTTATATCGACAAATTTTACCGTTGGTACTTGAATATTTGTGAAATTTCAAAATAAAAATAAAAAAAATATTACAATCACAATTATTTTTTTTATTTGAAAATGATTATTCAATAAATGAGAAAATCATCAGTTTTACACTGCCATTGAACAGGGCGGAAACTTTATTTTTCTTTTTTTTGTGTGTTTAATGTCCCGTCACTTTAATATTGACTTTATTTGCCCTTGTCTGAAAGTAGTTCACATTTTAATATATATGCTATTTTAGGACCATTTCTTATTTTCATTTTCGTTTGAATGTTGTGTTACCATTCTTCCATTACAACGACATTTGTCAACATATTATATAGTCAGCCTTCATTAAAATGTGGACAAATGTAACAATGTGAAGGAAAATCAAGTTTGCATGATAAATGTATAGTTTAGTGTAGTTTTGGTGTCGTTTTTTTTACATTCCTTTGTTTATTCTTCACTCGAAACATTTATATATTAATCTTTTTGATATATGTCCGTTTCCATTTCAGTATAAGCATAATCGAATTATACATAACATCACACGCATTTTCATGTTGTTTCCAGAATAATAGCTATTGTGTATTATTGCATAGGTTGGTGCGAAGGGTCCTTTCCATATGAGCTTGGTTAAAATGGAACCCTCCTCTGGATATCCAAAAAAATGTGAATGTGCCCTCTTTAGACCTTTATGAATTATGAATGTGCGAACAAAGGTTTTCATTATTTCAGAGAGGATTCAAGTGCAACATGAAATGACATATATCCTTAGCGGCCTGAAATCGCCTGAATTTAGCTTGTATGTAATTTTAGGTCAGTTGTTTCGTATGCTTTTATCATTTTCTTTATACATTTTTATTCAACACTATTACCAAAGGAGAACATATACGTCTCTTCTTTTTCAGAACATGAATATCTTTTTTGAGTTTACTCCGAATGTAACTATCTTAAACAAATTACAAATATAATAGTCGCACTCCATAATATGTGAATAGTAACGTCCATAAGTTCTGCAAAATATAATAATTGTGGACATTGTCTATATTAAAAATAAACTGTTGGCGTCAATGTGTTGTATTTAACTTATTCTCTGTAACAAAGTGGACGCAGCTCTAGTCTAAACCATTCCTTTTCTCAGAAGTCAAATAAATATCATGCAATGCCCTTATCTTTATTGGTGGTGTGTAGCAATATTACCAAACCTTCAGAAAGGACAATGTTTGTGTTAGCTACGTTGGGTTTTCTTGGGGAAAATGTCAAAATCAATTAAACAAAATTGAACTTGTTAAAAGATAAGGAGGTTGTATGAAATTACTTAAACATCAAAATATGGAAAAGTTTGTTGAGGATCCACCAAGTTGTCCTCATGGTATGCCTAGAAAACAGAGGTAAGAACTAAAAAGGACCACAAATAATATGTGTCAATGGGTACAAAATGTAAACACAATTCATCCAAGCCACAACACATATGAATGTTCTTGGAATCGGTAAGGCCTATCTATCGACTTCTGCACAAAGAGAATTCACAATTATGCATGAAATATGGAAAGGTCAGGTTACTTTTCCGTATGTCTAATTCATCATTCGTTGACAGATATATTTACGCTCTTATAAAGTCTACAGGATGCTCAGAAAATTAAAATGTCTACTTTAATAAATAGGCGAGTCGTTGCTTTTTGCATTAAAAATTTGATATGTATGTTCCTTACTGTATTAATTGAAAAATCCGAGGATAGTTTTTTTAGTAAACGAAGGACAAAACTATAATAACAATAGTTTTATCTAATAGTTTTAAAAGGAGTCATTACTGTTTTAAATTTCATATTAATGTTCTGAAATCTTATTTTCAGCACAGCAAAAAGAATGTCGTCTGAATTATTAGTAACTTTTTTCTAAAGAGAACTTTCATGTATTATGGCATAATGTCTAGACGTTTCTAATACTATTTAGTGTTGTTTAAAGTATATCTTTATGAGAGTTTATATGATTCAACATCATTGGAGTCTAATAAATTGTGAAAAAATATTGACATTCATACATCTTAAACTGTTAGTAATGAAATTTTGTCTTTGAGGGAATACAATTCTCTGAAGCTTACGGCATAATATTTATTATTTTATTCTAAGGTTGCCATTCTTGAACTGGCGCAGATTTCGATGTATGTGAATATTACATATGACTCTTTGCTTGAGAAGCTACTAATACCCGCTAGGGTGATTTTGTTTCTCACGCGCTACTATTTTCATCTTTTCACCTTTTCATCTTCATATAATAAGGACCGTGTAGTATGGGAAAGTAGTGTTTATAATGTCATAATTTTGTAGTAAGTAGAGCAGTAAGGCAGCTTGTTATAAGCCAATAGTGGATAATATCGGCAACTGAATGCAAAACCAATAAACTTATTTCAGGAAAGTATGAAATATTTGTTTTAGGGTTATCTGAATGTCACAAACTTAAATGCTAATAATAAAACATATTGTTAAAGTGGCGATGACATTATAACTGAAGCGTGTGAAGGTTAGAGACTGAAATGTATAGCTCGTATTCAAAGAAATTGCAGCTACTCACAACGATGTATAAAACCCGGAAATATGAAGCGCAATAAAAAAACATAAAGCAATAGTATGCAGATGTATTCTCTAGAAATCTGGTTACGGCACTTATTCCCAATATGCTACTCAATTGAGATAAAAATTAAAAGGCTTGCACAAGCAGCATACTAATGACATCCTCACTACAAGTGTTTAAGCTACATGTATAAGAAAATATGTAAAAGTCCAATGAGCATTGCAACATAATATTAAAAATTTAACAAAAACACATCTGTAATAAGTCATTAATCAAAAATAGCAAACCCAACTGTTACCGCCTTGGAACGGTCAGTCGGCAATAGGGACCGACTGTGGTACTTAAATCGGTTGTACAGAGCACTAACCTCGCACTTCCTGAGGTGTTTCTCAAGAGCAAGCAAGGGAAAAAACTGATATATTTTCATGAAATGTCTCCAAGACCAGACGCTTTCTTTGATAAGTCATTAAAAGAAAAAAAGTGACTTAATTGAAAAACTCCACATTGGATTTAGAATAGGGAGAAGTATTTTTTCTATTTGAAGAACTACACAAACATCTTGTCTTTAAATGAAATTAAATTTATGAATCAAGAAAAAATGATAATAAAATTAGTGCCGATGTTTGTAGCATCATTTGTATGTGTAGATGAAACTGAAGAACGATAACCATGAAGTGAAGCTGTATTACATTTTTCATTGGCAATTATTGTTATAACACCAGGTTGGATTAAAGAGCAGAAAAAAAACCCCTCTGTGCGCTACATGTATAATGTAAATGTTGTCTTTTGTATGATAATACTGAATGGCCAAAAGCAAATTAAATAGTATGTGAACAATACGACATGCTTAAACACTTTATTGAGCCTGTAAAACTGTATTTCATCATTTTGTATCTTCCTTTACAATTGTGGCACTTTAGTCAAAAGAGCCGCCAAACGCTAAAAATGACGGAAAGTGGTACTTTCTGTTTATTTATTTTTTAAATACTACGTCTTTGTTTATTACAAAAGCATAAGCCTTAATAATACAGAGATGCTACCCGAGGCCGTAATGCTTGATTTGTTGTCTGTCTTGTGAATAAAAATAAACCACTTATCAACACAATCCTATCGAAGGTTTGGTTTTGTATTGAGATATTAGTCCCTGGAGGGAAACCCCATAACAGAAGAATATCACTGACAATGAAAGGAAAGTGAGACCTACAGGATTTGCGGCAGTGTTTACACTAGTTTTTTTCGATTGATTCCAAAAGTACGCACAGAAGCTTCACTTTTAGGCATATTGGTCATATAATGTAGATGAGCCCATCTTGGTATTGGAAGTCTAGCAAAGGTCAGTGTCATAGCGACCATCAATGTAATGATTGAAAGGCCATATAGACTTTAATATAGTTACGATTTACTAGTAATACATTAAGGCTGCCTGAAACAACATTTGTCATGATATAAATACTATCAGTATCCGTTTTAATGTCAGTTGCTCAAAGATCCAGGCTACCTCGATCGTGAGGTGCATTGTCTTTCTTATTGACATTAAGATAATGTATATACCCTACAATCATTAAAATGTCGGGACTTTGGTACTGAGAAGTAGATGATATCCTATTAATAAATGTCGATGTCATCGTGACTTTCAATGAGATGATTTTAAGGCCTCTTTTTAGTGTAAATAAGGTTTTGGTCGATTTTAAAGGATTACATGTTCCATAGGATTGCATGGACTTTTGTAACGAGATATGAAGTGAATAAGTCCAGTCAGGGCAACCTTGCACCTTTACTCTGACGTTCAATGATATTAAAGGACGCACGAGACTTCACTCTCTAAGAACGGTACTGATGAGTAGATAGCTGGAATGAATTTCTAAACCAGCTTCTTGACGATTCGGATGTTTCAGCAAAATCTTCGAGAATGTTATTTTTAATCTAAATCTTAAGAATAGTGTGGTACTGTTGAAACAGATTTTACTCAGTTTAAACTTGAAATACACTCTCGCTATTCAAAAGTGGAACTCGTTTCCATGTCTTACTGAAAAAAGAATAAATTAAGATAATTTTAGGACAAAAATAGTTAAATGTTGAAAAACATGAGTGCTAGCCATTTCATTTAAAGTTACCGATGCATTATGTTTGCAAAAGAAAGCCTTAACGTTTTAAAACAGCTTACAAAAATGAACATTTCGAAAAAAAGTGGATTTACTACTTTTAGAAATTTAATTCACATTTTAAGAGTTGTCTTGCTTTCATTTAACAGCCGCTTAAACCGGGCAACCTTTTATCGAAGCCATCAATTTGAATCTCACATTCAGAATAATTTTGCATAAGTGATCACTGTTTGATTTTATTATGATTTATAATGTTGTCATTCCATACGAAATGATATAGCACCTTGTTTATTGAAATGTATCTTCGTAAAGCTCATATAAAAAAAAGTTATGTTTAAATGGCATTTATTTTTAGAATGCAAATTATTCAGAGTGGAGTTAAAGTCCTTTATTTCATGCATTTAAGAGACTGTTACGTCTTGTATTTTTAGAATCATAATTATTTCGTAAAGAATGATTATCGAATTGTTATATTTAAACGTACTTCAGTAAGCTTAAGGTCCATAATTTTCAAAGTTCCTACAATTAAATGTCGGTGTTATCATATCCAGACACGATTCGTTTACTCTCTATTTATATGCAATCCGAATGTGTTAGCATAGACTTTAAAAACATGGGGTGTTTTTAAGGATTTTTCAGTCCCAAAACTTGTAGTTTCTTGTTACGTGACATGTTGCATTTTGTCTTGCCTTTGTACATACTTTTACTTATTGTTTTGTCTTGTTGTATTAGATGTTTCAAATGTCAGCTGGAAGAAAAAAGTTATTTGAAGGTGCTGAGTTAAGAAGGTAAAACATTTTGAAAAATGAACCAGTTAGACATATGATCATTAACAACACAGCATGATTTTTTTTTATAAAACACACATCTACATCTTTTTAGGCTTGGACCCAAGTTGTAAAAAGAAATAATAATGTATAAAGTGACCATTTGACTGAATCGAATGCTTTCATCAATATACCCCTAGTTGCTTTTATTTCAGTATATAGCTTTATATCTTAATCTAGTATTCTCTATACTAAATCATTCTTTGTGTTTGTTTGCTTAATGTCCGTTTATATTTGAATAAAATGATATTCTTCGTAAATGTAGCTACCAAAAGAGAGACGGCTTTACCAAATAACATATTCTATAAATCGCACAGATAGGGTTTAAGATGTATGTGAAGTGGAAAGCCATGGTTGACTTATACAAGAAATAAACATAAGTATATACGTCTGTAGGCAGGCTAAACAAAGACATACAATGTACAATGTAGAAGTACATCGCCATGATTTATCTGTATTTTGTTCAGCCTGTTTTAAAAAAATCTTGTGTATTGAATAACTTTCTGGTATTATATGAAAGAGCATTGGGTAATAGACATAAGTATTTTAGTTTCTTATTGTATGGAGAAACTTAATAATGTCTAGACACTCAATTTGCATATAAAACGAACTATAATTTTATATTTTGTAATGAGGTGTTAAGAACCGAAAACATGTTAGAAATTGATCACAACTTGACAAGTTATATTTTCTTCAAAAAATACTGCTGGTAAATTAAAACTAACTAAAATAGTATATTTAAAGATAATGCATTTATTATATAAGGTTTTGTAAAAAGCTATACACATTAAAACTAAATCGTTACCCGACATGATAAGTACAAAAAGGGTTTGTATCCGAGATGGTTTTAGTTTAATTGGTTGATGGAGAAATATACTTGTCTCACGAACGGCTCGAGAAATAAATCATTCTTGAAATGCGCCGAGTAAATTAGGAACATCTCGACTACAGACATATTATGTATATTTGTCGATTTTAGAGTATTTGAATGATGGTTCAGCTTCATTTAAATTGAAAGCTTTCAAATGCGCTTCAGAGAAGATTCTAATGATAATAATATATACTTTATATGTGCACATAGAGCATTTGAACATTTAATTATGTTTGTAACTATAACAAAAATGTGTATGCAAAATAGGTTCAGTTACCAACCATGCATCAAACGCTATTTGTGTCAGTGATCATCTCTTTTACATCACAATACATACTTTACTGACAAAAGTACTATCTATTTATATTCAACATTATCCGCTACAAGACTTACAATGAAAGCCAGTTGGATTTTTGCTATCTTGGCGCATTGGTAAAAAAAGCTATCTTGTCTCATTCGTCATTTAATGGCATATATATGTCCATTAAAATATCGAGCTAGAAAAGTTTCAATGTTAAATTGCTAGGGGAGCGTGTAGTTTTGTTAACATGTAAGATTTTCACGTGTATCGGGTGATGGTAATACAGGGTCTCTCATATGTGATACCTACTACTTGACAGATAATCATCGTTCCATGAAGACTCTGTGAAAGAACAAATAAGGCAATAAGGATAGTATTGACTTTTAAGATCATTCAAAATGTAAAAATGTCATATGATAGAAATTAAACAATACATTTCTGGAAAAAAACATTCTAATGGTTTCTGAAAGCCTATTATACATATCAAACTGATATGATAAATGAATATTGATCCTGTCTTTGAAAGAGCCTCTAAACAATCGATGAACAGAGCTTAAAAAAAGACGAAGCTTCAACGTTTCAAAATGTAATTGTAATTAAACATAGGTTTTAATGTTATTGTATAAAAATTGAATATAATGCCCTGCTCCTCGCCTCCTTATCATTATCATCATTATCACACTTTACTGCCCCAATCTCCAAATCCTGATTTATTCTTAGTTATACTTATCATCTATCTGCTGATAGTCTGAGCAAAATACATGTCTAAGCTTATACCTATTCAGCGTCTTCGACAATGAAATGGGTGGCAGGAGTATTAATTTAAGAGCTAGTTGATTTAATCAAAGATTTACACCACCAAATTTACTTGACTACCTGTGGATATTATTGTCGCAGTTTGAGTTTTGTTAACACAAACTCGTTTAAATTATGTTAAGGATAGTTCACTTCTTCTAATAACACATTCTTTGCTGTTTTTTGTCAAAGAATAGTTAAAACGTGTCTATCCGGAATATGGTGGTCCGAATATATGTACACTTTCGGCGATTTATGGCATTGCGGTACATCAGTCTTCATTTGTTTTCATGTTTATGTGGCATTATTTGTTCGGTATGTGACCAACCTACTGATAATAGAACAATAGTTTCTTTGATTTAGTGAGAAACTTTTGATATTGTCAATCGTACGTTGACATGCCAAAAGTTTTGCTGTAGTAGTAAATACTTATAAAAACAATGCTTCGCCGTTAATCCACTATTTAATTTTTTGTAAACATACATACCCACAGCAATAGGCAAACAATCAATTATGTCGCATTTTGTATTTAGCAGCCAACTCGGCTTATGCAGCTAACTTTTGCCTGAAGTTTGACTTTATATATGTCTTTCTTTAGTTGTATGAACATGTTTATAGACAGAGTTGATAATAATATGTCGATCAAACGCAGTTGATGGAATATGACATTTTTTATAATTTCATGCACGTTTCTAACAGTTAACCAAACAGTTATTCTTCTGTAATATGGGCCCTCGACTTTATTTATAAAAAATACCTTCGGACCTATATAACACAACTATTATAATGACTTTTGTAAAAACAACGACTCCGGACAACGATAGTACACAATGTATGGTCATGACAGCTCAAACGACAGGCAAACGTACGAACGCCAGCGAACAGTACAAGCACTTAAACGTATGGACACGCAGTAAAGACCACAGCTTATGGACCAATTCATAAGATCAATATCAGAAATATGTCGCTCAAGTTAGTGTCAGTGATAACTGTTTTACTTTCATCCCGTGGTCAATAATTTCTTAACATTAAAGTAACCTTATTTTGTTCGTGGACGATCTGATTTGGGAACTCCGCTTGTCAATGTTGCTGAAATGTAGACATTAAGAGGCAGTCTGTTAAATTTGTTTACGTGAAAGAACTGTGTATTTCGTGAACAAATTCATTATCTGTACATCTGGTCACCGGTTATGCTCCATTCTACATTGTACTTTCCTTTGAGTGGCTACATAATAGATTATAAATAACAAAATAACATAAAGAAAAAATATCAATTTTCGAAATAAAATGGAACTTATGAGTAGAAGAGGGTGATATTACTTGAAAAACAGTAATATTATTCTAAAACGTCAGTATAAAATTATTAATAATATAAATATAAATAAATATATATATATATATATAACAATACCATACTTGAAATTTTCATTCAGCCATCGTTGGCGAGACGCGATTTACGAATGTTTTCAACGATAATTTAAAATTGACGTGCTCGAAAACGTCCTCGCTCTGTGTTCATCTCTACGTCACTTGACGCGTAACGATTGTTTGTTGATTGGATCTAACCTTTATAAATGAAATGTTTGAATGAAATTAGATTCAGCGAAAATGTGACGACTTGTGATGAATCGCAATAAATGAAGATGAACGCTATCCGCGCATTTGTGATTGACTGAAACATTTCTCCAATATATTTAATATATTTTTAAAAAATATTTTACTGCTTGAAAAAAATTGCGTCGTACACGAACTATTTTCTTTGTTGTCTAATTTGGCATTAGCTAGGAAATTAGCTTACGGCTATCCTAAAACTTTCAAGAGCTTGGTGTTTGGAAATATATTGATTTTAAAGCCTCTAACATTGATGATGAGATATCTCGTAATTGGAGTTGAATGTAATTTGTGGAATTAATAATGCCACTAGACTGGAAAGTTGAAACTAATTAAGTTTTCACTCGCGGAATCGCACAGAATAAAATTCGTATGTTTGTGAATTACAAATGTCCCGATGTTGCTTGGATTTTCTGTTGTTGTTGTTGTTCTTGTTGTTGGTCTTTTTTTTTAAAATATATCCAATAAAAAAATGACATGGTAAATTAGCAATATCGAATTACATGGAACAAATCAAGACAATAGAGATTGGTTATAATAGATAAGTGATTTATTTTTTATACTGGCATAACAATTATCCGTCGCTTTGCAACAAAGCATTGTGTTGGGAGCTTATCAAATTTAAACATTTTCCTAAGCTTGACGTTTGTGTCTGCAGTTTGTGGACATTTTATCATTGAAACTGAAAAAATAAATGTAAAACAAACCAATGCCTGGATTGGTGTTATTGCTAACGAGCGTTAATTGTTGCTTTTTAATGGGATATTTTGATGAACACTTTTCTAAAATAAAGGAAGATAAATAAGGACAAGGTTTCACTAAATACTGTCGATTTGCTAACTGACCGTTCGTAGGTGCGTTTTTTCTTTGACTATTGATGGAATGTATCACCTCATTCCTCGCTTATGTTTGCATTAAGCATGGGACTTTATACGATTATGTTTTACTTGTAGAAACTCTAATATGAACTTTTCTATTCTTCAATAGTGACGACACATACAGTAAGATGACTTTTTTGATATAATAGCTACATTGAAGCTTCTCACAATGCAGTCTGATGTTGCTTCCGTTTCATTTATAGACAAGAAAATAAGCCAACCTTTTTGTTTACCTTATTTTCCACGTTGGGTCTCTCTTCGTTTGATGTAACTAGCTTTGGCTAGCTGAATAGCTGAAGAAGAGAGAGTAGCAAAACTGACGAAAATACATCTTTATATTTGGCTGATTTTAGGGGTATGATTTGCTACATTATGTATGGAGACAACACATAATCGACTTGTTTTATATATTTATAGATAACAAGTGATCTCTTGATACCGAATAAAATATATAAGACTGAATAATTTTTCACTATGACAGGTAAACGGCATAATGATAAGAGTTTAAGAAATGTCAATGACAAATAGTTAATTTGTACCCTCTTCATGAAGAGCAATGTGTCTTGCATTGATTTATATGACATCTCGAACCCGTTAATTAAACTGTATTGATAGACATATGTGCGGCAGCCGTAACCTTACACTTCTACTCTCGACAAGCTAATGTATGTGTCTGAGAAAGATTCATAGAGTGCTCCAGTTTATTACCAACGAATGGGTAAAACTCATTCGGGTTATACGCTTTTCAAACATTTTATATGTAATCGAAAAAGTCAGACAGGACCATCAGTGGACCAGGCCGTTTAATCAAAGGAAACTTATCAAATTCTATATAAAATATATAACTTTTCTTTTCACTATGGTTGTCGAAATAAATATCATAAAAGTCGCATACATATACTTTTATCTGTTGAAGTCTGTTTTCAGTGGAAAACTCAATTGCCATTTTTTATGTTGACATTATAATGTAACTAAAAGATATATCTCCTTATTGTAACTCAAACAATAGCGTTTTGTAGAAAAAAGAAATACAACATAATATTTTACATAGCAATTAAAAATTAAAACGAAATGAAAAAAAAATGTACAATAAACATTAATTTGTCAATATGTCATTACAACGAAACTTTAGTAAAATCAATGTTTCTTGCAAGTTATCTCTCCCTATTTGCATACTTTCGATGGTCCCGTTTTATGGCACTTGTCTACAGATGGATAAGAAAGATTTCTCTTGAACATATCTCGATATATATTAAAACTTCGATAGATGTCACTATATGCTTAAGCCATTCTCTGAAGACCCTAAGAGTCGGTTTCCACTTAGTCAAACCACGGCAGTCTTTTACAATATCTTACAGCTGACTCAAGTGCCTTTGTTGTCCATATATTGTCAATTGTGGCTTCCTTTTAGCGACCTTTGGACTAGTGGAGTGGATGTTTCAAGAGTTAAGCGTTGTCTTTTACACTCAACGCATTCGTGAAGTATTGTCGTTAATGTCTTGAATACCAAACGGCTATAGTTACAAGTATACACTTGACATTCTATTAACGTTATGATCATTCCAATTGGACTGGTTAGAGCTCTGTAAAACCGGTTTAAGCACCCCAGTCGGTCCATATTGCCGACTGACCGTTCCAAGGCGGTAACTGTCGGGTTTGCTTTTATTGTTAAATTACTCATCACATATTTGTTCTCACTTTTACATTAGGCATGCATTTGAATACCTTGGTCCTGTATCGTTTCAATTATTGTATATGTTGCAATGCTCATAGGACTTTGTCTTTTATATTCTTTTTATGTTATTTATGATATTTAACGAATGTGTGTGCGACTGTGCTTTTGTCTGTTAGTCGACACTGTCTTTTAAGTAAACATGTATTGCTTGAGGAGATGGGACTCTAGTGTAGGCTCCGAGCTACAGAGACGGACGGGCACGCAACCAGACTAAGAATACTTATATGCAATAAACAATGCTAGAACAGTTTTACATAATACTGCCAAATCACTATAATACTTTTCTAAAAAGAATGTGGCAAGGTCGTTGAGGTGCTTAAACCGGTTTTACATGGGTGATTTCTTTAAAAGTTCTAATACATTTCCATGGTCATAAGACCACAACATTATCTTTAGTGTGTTTCAGTAAAAGTCCTAGGACTAGAGCTGTCCTCATTATACGCAATATCGCTATAATACCTTTCTTACAAAATGACAAATGGTCTTATGTGTAATGCAATATATATTAAAACATGAAAAGGCACATGATAAAGGTGTATAAATGCTAGTCATATGCATAAGAATATAACAAAGTCGTGTGAGCATTGCAACATTAACAAGACCCTGAAAAGGCACAGGACAAAGGTATTCACATGCAAGCCAAATGTAAAATTAAGAACAAATATGTGATAAGACGTTTAACGAAAAGAGCAAGCCCAATAGTTACCGTCTTCATTATCACACAATGCAGTGCACCTAAAACGGAACACTCTTCGCCATCATCTGGGAAAATGTGTTGCTGACACGTTTCTTCCGAATTGTGTGTGGAAGAAAAAGTTGGTAGGAACTTGGATTAATGGATATATCTTACTATATAGTTTGTTGATGTTTGACTGTTATACCACAATTATATACTAATTATGGCTGCTGTTGATGTTATTGTGTTAATAGAGCTGTTATTACTTGAATTTAAACAGTCGCAGTGGAATGCATGACAACGGGGGCAATGTGTAAAAACAAAGAGTTACGAGTGATAACAATCAATTCACTAATAGGCATGTATATACACAGAAATTGTTTATTGTTTTCTTTTTTAAATTATTACAAAAACATAATTCCAAAATCCCTCATCAACGAATGTAATTGTTGTAGAGCGAATCGTTTCATTTTTATACCCATTCCATTTTATTTTAGTTGTATCCTTTAAAATCTTTATATTATTTTATCTAGGCAATCAAAGGTAAAAAAAAAATATTTTTTTTGAAATGGTTCAATATCTAAGGTCATTGTAAAAAAATGTGAGTTGCTATTATTTTATTATATGTTTGATATAGGAACATCGCTTCGAACTGTTCTTTGATGAAATGAGTATTCTTGATATAGGGAGAGTAAGATGACTGATAAACATTGTGAAAATCGACCACGTCTAAGAATTCGTCTTGGTTATTGCAAACTCATTCCATAACTCATAACCATAGTCTGAATATTTGTGCTAAAATACTTTCTGATTATGTCTCGTGAGATTGCATTTATCATCTATTTGGATAAAACCAAGATTTGACAGTAATACTCGTATTTCAGTTATGTTGAGGCAAGTTGAAATTAGTGTAAAAGTTCATATTTTGGTTCTATTGTTTGAAAATAACTACACATAAGACATATTGTATGTAATTATCACACTGTTGTCAACTTGTAAGTTGTTCTCATCTCATGTAATGGCGAGAGACTGCATTGTTTCTAAATCAACCGGCGGCTTATACGGTTTTACGAACTTAATGAAGTAACTGATATACGCATATAATAATATATTTATAATACTTTCTTTAAAAAACTGATTTCAAAAGGGGAAAGAAAAACGACATGATTGTTGTATGGTTAAATGGTACTGTTTTGTTGTGTGCCTGCGCTCGGGATGGACAACTTTAGTTTAAGTTCGAATTTATTCCTAATGCGATGCTTATGATGTCGCGTTTTGCAGAATAACAACATCCAACAAAGCTTTGGCTCAAACTAGAAAGCGACTTTGTGAATACGTTTTCCTTTGCCTTTTCAAATGTTGGTATATGTTGCAATGCTCATAGGACTAATATTTGCATACAAATTATAACGTTAAAACAAAAGCTGAAGCAATTGGCATATCGACGGCTTCTCAACAATGTGTATTGTTGTTGTTGTTGTTTTGACATTGTCTTGACGAATAAGACAGAGACGATTTTCAAGAACTCAGCTAGATTTTATCAATCGTATTTATTCAGCTAAATGTTAATGAAAAAACATATTTACCTCTTTGAATAAGGTCACAGTTTTTTCATTTGTAGTAATCTTAAGAAGGAGCCTTTTAATTAAAACATTCAGCTGGTGTGCTCACATAAATAACGTGTGAATACGCCTGTTTAATTTCTCCGATGCGTTTTGTAATCAAGCAAAGGCATTGTTCTTTACATGAGGACTATATGTCAATATGATAAATATTACTGATATTTTAACTTTAGTCTAACAAACTATTCAATGCATTTTTTTATTTCAGTGGATTTAAGTTAACAACATCAAACATTGTGTTGTATCTTATTACGCTTTTTACGTTTTTATTTGGCCTAGGGTCGACTTAACGACAATGTCAGATAAGTAATGTTTGAACCTTAGAAAACAATCAGTTTTAATGCCGCATTTCAATATTTATATATACAATCTCATTTGGGCATTTATAACGGCATAGGAACAATTGATATCTACTAATACATTGATGTCCATCTTGTTCGATCGGCGAAGAATGTCGTTTTATCCCTTTTTGTTATGGGAATATAGATCAGTGCAAGGTGCAACGTGTGACGATACGAAATTTAAAAATGAAAACAAATTGAGTCCATCTGGATAATTTACTTTTCTTTGGTATTATTTGTTTTGTAAACAGCAAAACGTTGTTATTACTCTACATCCGTACAATATCTACACTATGAAATTATGATACATTGTGAGTATATAATAATGTACAGGCAATTCTCAAGATATGAAATCACAGTGATCATTAGAGTAGACTTTAGGTTAACTTACATTTTGTCAAATACCTCATGACTGATGAGCGGAAAATCACAGAGGCTAGTCCAAAAGTAAAATGGTATTAGCAGACCCGCTTCCCGCTTAAAGATGTAAATCGAGAGAAATAAAAAATAGCTAGGTGACAATAAAACACTGTAAAAATCTAACCATTTCTAATCATGGAATGTGGACTGTTGTCTCTAGCGTACAATTGCTACTAAGCTGTGACGTGTGATAAAACAAATCCTGTATGTTTACCACTTGCTTTAGCGTATGTCGATTTCAAAAGCCAATGGAAAACATATCTCAAATTACGATTAATTTATTTTGACTTTGATGAGAAATCAGGATAAACAAGATGCAATAATTTCTTTTAATTGTCAAATTTCTGCTGTTTAATAAATGAAAAGACAACTAATTTGCCTTGTTTTGTTTCCCATGTTGTCTTGTCGCCCATTATGCAACTGAAATTGCTTTACACTTTAAAGTACTGACACAGTATTGTCTTTCTAGTCTTTTCTTTTAGTATTCTGGCTCAGAATCTTAGGAAGTAAATCGACTTTTATATTGTGAATGTAGTGTTAATCAATGTATTACATTTTGTCGCATAGATGCAATTGTTAAAGGCAGTGCAGTGTAGCTTCAAGACGACATACGCACTGACGTGGTAAATATGACCTAATAAGGAGCAGTTGATTCAAATAGCAATTTTCAAACAACCTTGCGTCTACATACGTCAATGTTATTCATATTCTTTATCTAAATTATATTTATGATATAATATAAGATTTATAGTCAATTCATGCATGAAGAGTGCTCGCTCTAAATCATTAAGCAATCATAGTACACGTAAGTGAAATTATGAATGCAAAAGAAAATTGTTTCAGAAATCTCAGCAACCGACCGTGCCCAAATTGAAACATTAATATAGGCCTTAATAATACCCCTGACGAATATGTTGACAAAATAACACTAAATGTTTATATATAATGTGGAAAAGTATGTCAACAATGCTTTATTGCATACATAAATTACCGGTTAGATGTTTGTAACATTAGAAGAAATGCTGTATTTATAATACCTTATTTCATATTTACTGATGTCAGGCTGATTGCTTTTGTATGTTAATGTATATCCCTATATCAGAAATGCTGCCTCAAATTATTTTGTGGCATGAGATAAAAGCACAGATTGGATGTATCTATTTATGAAATTGATTAGCTAGTTTTACATTTAAAATGCGCTTTGTAACAACAACAATCACTTAAACCAATTTTATTTCTTATTGGTATATCAGATAGCAATGGTTTTGCCTGAATGTTGTTAATTTAAATTTATAAAAATTATTTTAGAGAAAACTGTTAATGATCATTTGGGTTTATCAATATGCTTTAAGAAAAATTTGATTAAAATTCCATCGCCTTTTTATACGTGTTACGACTAGAAAGACAAACTCTAGATATAATTGTTGAAACAGTTTTCACTTACACAATTTGCACATACATTGTTTACATCTTATCTGCCTACATTATGGCAGCGGTGTCAAATAAAACACATACCTCTATAGGCCAACTTCGTTCCGCTATGACATTTACATTGACTAATAATGTACAAAATGTAAAGAGTGCATCATAAAGATAAATAAATAATTCAAACGGTTTTAAATAGATATTAAATGCTTAGACAATGAAGCAAAAGAGACTATAAATTCTTTCTTTTTTGGGGAAGTGTCACCAATCGATTTGCGCGACCTTTTTGTTTAGAAAGGAAGGGTATAATTAAATAAAAGACATCTATCAGACACTCGTAACTTAATAACTCCACACCTCACAAGTTCACATTTATTCAGATGAGGGGGGCAATCCAATTGCTACACTTGACTCTAAAATGATCCGTCACGTCATTTACAATACAACTTAAATTTGCAAAGTACTGGTTAGGCTTATTCATTTCGTGAAGTTTTAAGGTCACCTGTACAAACCATAAACCATGAAAGGAACGTGTATCGTTCTTTTTTATCTTCAAGAGTGTACGAATTGGTGTGGTAACTATTTTTATAAAGCAACTTTTTATGTTCCGGTTTTAATACTGGTGTTAAGTGTGTTTCTTGCTGTTAATAAAATATATGCGTACACATATGCTTAGTGTATATCCAACATTGTCAAAAACTGGAAATTATAACGTTTTGTGTTAACATTAGTGACAATTTCTAAAGGTTGCACGACATAAAGAAATGTCATATTCTTAAATAGTATCTGTGTAAGTAGTGTTCATGTAATTCTGTTTGGACGTTTGTTGTCAGAAGGCAAGTTCTTTGGGGTTGAACTGTTACCAATATTTTACATAATATGCATGTAACACGTTTTAATTGTTTTGAAATCACAGACAACAAATTATAGATTTCCATTGTGCTTCCAAATCAATCCTATTGGTTGAGAATGGAAAAGTTTAATCTCTTAAACAATCAAAACTCTATCCTTTTGAATGTGACCAAGCAATTTCATTTCTTTAAATAAACAATACATAACATCCTTTATTTAAATACACAATACATAACATCATTCAAAAAGATTTTTATTAAAATTCTTACTCTTAGCAGTGTGTTCTGATGAAAAAAAAATCAAATTAAATTATTGCCAGCATATGTTTCCCGACACTTGTTTAATTAAGAAGCAGCAAGGATCTGGCGGTTTAATTATTGTGTTTTATTTTAGAAAGTCTTTGAATGTGTATACAAAAGGATAAAACAGACATCGATTTCGCCTGTAAATCTAATTTAGTTTAGCTTTCTTCACCTTAATTTAACCAATACATTCGCAGATTCAAAGTTGTTACTGATGTAAAAGATCTCGTTTTGTTGAGTTGAAGCAAATTACTGTAAATTAAACTGAAATAGGATCGCTTGTTTCATATTCATACCCTTGCCTTGGTTCCGTTTATAAGACAAAATAATGTCAGCAATTCTCACCAAAAACACAAGTGAATTGTTTTTTTTTGACTCAGAGATCACTAGATCCACTGTTTAATACATCAGTAGATGGCAGGTTTGTGTACACTCTTATTAATGCTAAAGGATGTCCTGAAAGTAGTTCCTAACGTGTGTTAGTTTTTTGCGCTGTAGTTTGTCCCACACCATTTCTGGAACTTAGTATTCTTTTTAAGCCGTTTCAAATAATGTTTTCATACCTGTATATCATAATCTGCAATCATATAGGTTGAAATTACAGTCAACAAGACAGTGCTCCTAAATAATCAACGGGAAACATCAGTTGTAGATTTCGTGACCAACTCTTTCCAGTCAACACAGAGGGTTGGAATGAGACATTATAGGCATATGATTTGGGGATGGGAGAGATTTTTTTACTAAGGTTAAACATATTTACTCTTCTTTAAAAATGCGGAATAATTTTACCTACCTATGTAAAATGTTTTCGTACATACTAGGCATTCCATAAGCGAAATACATGGAATACCAAAGAAAAAAGATATAAACAATGAAAAAAAAAATATCGTGCATTGTTTTTCTTTTAAACAAAGACTGTTCGCTTTACTTATTTCGTCAATGAGTGTACTTGAAAACGTAAAGTAGGAAGGGTCTACAGACTTTATGAGCCTTTTTTCTCTAGTTTCTAGTTGTTGTTTTTTTTTTCTAAATATTATTTAGATAGAATTATTTAGTTCAGAAAATACATCTAAAGGCTAAAATATTGTGATAAAACATATCAAGAATACTTGTAATATGTACATGTATATTTGTCTTTACCATCGAATATGGGATATATAAGAATAAATGAAAGTTTGTTGGTACACATGTCCAGTGTAGCATTGGGTTTGCAATTGAAAACATTTATGCAAAATTTATTTACTAATAGGTAACACCGTGTTTTACGTGTTTAGTAGTGTCACGACGGTATTATATGCAGCTGTTCGGGAATCGGAATTGATGAGAATGCTTTTCTGTTGCCCATTAATCGTATACCTGCTTCCATAATAAGTAGTTTATTCAACAGAAAATACTACCTTCGTGCGTCAACGAATACGAGTAAACATGCTCACACAAACAGAACCCAATAGTCGTTACAATGAATATAAAGTATGTAGTCAGATTGGAAAGATCATAACTTCAACATATTGTTTAAAATATTCATCTAATTATGGTCTTCTATGGTCGTTTTATATTCAAAGCATTAACAATAATGTTTCAGCAGTGCATTGAGTGTTAATGACAGTGCTTAACTCTACTAAAACCCAACAGTCGATAAAAAGAAGCCATAATTGACAAATGATGACGCAGATAAAGGCATTTGTAGTCAGCTGTAAAATACTGTAAATTATTGTCGTGGTTTAATCTCGTAAAACACAACACTGAAGGTCTTCATGAAATGGCTTTGGCATATGGTGATATCAAATCAAGTTTACGGTCGAACATACTAAAGCAAATATAAATATATAAATATGAATATAGTTGCCATGGCAGTAATGTTCGAAAGACAATAAGAAGACACGACTTTACATATTTCAGAAGCAATACTTTTATGAACCTATACACAAATTCTTTTAAATTCAGCCTTTGTGTCAGTTCGTTATTTACACTCTGGCTGCAATAATGAATAACTCGTCGAATCGAAATATAATATGATATATGAATGACATTAAATGTAAGGAATTCTCATCATTTCCGACACAAAAAGTAGAATTGAGCTTTGCCTTGATATAACCTTACAACCCAGTGAAATAGAAATTTATACTTAAAGGCGATATCCCACTGTTTGCAAAATAAATATATAAAATAATACAACTCACTGTTTTGGAGAGTTGGGGTACATTTTCCGTTTACATGTACAAGTATATTTAAGTCTAAGTAAAGACGAGTGTGAATACTGCCTATATTGTTATATAAGACAAATGGCGAAAAGTCACTCTCTATAAATGTTCAATTTTATCTATCTATATTTATCTATAAAGAAATGATTTCTGCATATGTATATATGAATTACTCGGATTGCGATATAACGGTATCTTAATGATCAGTTTTCACTTAGTTGCCGAGATAGGAAACACCTGTTTGCAATGATTAGTTGGGATTTGTGATTCCCTGTTCAAACAGATCTACGGCATCAGTGTACATTACAAATAATGACTAAGATAGGTATTTGACCTATACAAAGGGTCGGATAACATCTTTAAAGGTCTTGTACAAATCAGCAGACTTTTCGTTGCAATTGGACGCGTAAATTAGTTCATCTTTACGTTTCGTAATAAAATGTTGATAAAAACAATTGACATATTTACCTCATTATTTTTTTAGTTAAGAACTCTTAAAACAAATTTTATCTTTCATAATTGTTTACATTTTAACTTATAATATACATGAAGTTTCAGCACAGTGACAAGAAATAAAAAATATATTATTGTAGATTGACAGACCCGAACTCTTCTTGTTTCATCTGTTTTATGACATCATTATTTAACCTTCGTTAAAGGCAATTTACACATTCTCAGACTATAAGTCTAAAAGTGATTATCGAATAAATTTAAAGCTCGGAAGGTCAAACTAAATGAGAGTAAATGTTAGATTTCGAAATTTAATGGCACCCTTTCGTCCTCTATTAATTCAAAATTGGTTTAAGCTACCCAGAAAATTGATGAATTTCAATCCGAGAACTTGTATGAATCATTATGTTCCATAGTCCTATTTTTCCATGTGATTAGAATGTGTTCCAGTAACAGATACATAAAGACTTTTTACGACACATGTAGATATCTAGAGATCTTGATATATGTGCTAAGATTTCTAGAAATTACACCCTCTCGCAATTCTCTCGTGTTTATGTTCCTTTATTGTTCAGGTTTTTCGGCAAATTGAGCAACTAAATGAGGATATATGAACCACTAAACCAGGGTAGTGACAATAGAATGTATATCATTTTTATGCTTTATAAATAAACTATTCTGTGGAGACTTAATAATCACATTCAAATGGCCAGAAGTTGCTGAAATAAAATATGTTTGAATATTTTGATCAAACTTAGTTTAACTAAATAGTTTTTGAATTCTTCCAGATGTTTTATTGGGTAATTTGCATGGCAAATAATATCATTCAATGTGGTGATTGCATGCGAGTTTTTTTTTTATTATTATTATTATTTTTTAAGAAACACTCGTTCACTCCACTTTTGTATTATGTAACCCATTCATGTATGTGTGACCGAATTGTTTGCTAATTGCTTTACTTTTATTATTGTTCCAAAAATACATTGTTTGCACCTCATAATATCAAAATAATATTTTATTAATTAATAAAATGTACTTGTTGTTATTGTTTCTGCAGACTCAATCACCGTTCTTAACAGGTTAGTGCAATGATTACTTCTCTGTTTGGAAAATAAATTCTTATGTATGTGACATACTTAAGGAAGAGACTTGAAAAAAGTCGTTTCAGTGAGTTGGTGACGCTGATTTGCAAGTTGAATGCTTCAAAATGTAAACAGCCAGTCCACAAGAGATTTGTTTGGTGTGAGTATGTATGCAAATTCCATTGTCTGTAAATTTTTACAATAATGTCATTTGTTGTTCGAATCTCATCTAATCAACACAACTGACATCCTTCTTTATTGATAACAAAAAATTAAGAACATATATTTAATGTATACAAAACAAACTGTATCATAATATTAAATGATTTAATGACATTTAATGCACATTTAGGAACAATAAGCTGCACGTAACCTCGATGCTTTTCCCTAAATAAAGACAAACAAGTATGTATTTTGTTACTTGTGTTGTGCCTAGATGACACTTTTTCATATTTTGACATAAATCATATGCATTCACATATTTGTTTTCGGCGTAGCCATGATAATTCAATGTTGAAACTTCATATAAACATCCTTTTTGTGAGGAAGCCTACAACGAGTTTAATATTCTTAGAAAGTAATTCTGAATAAATTAACCAGGTAATTGAACAGTGTCAGTTGTTATTCATTAAGCAACGGAAATTACAATCTTTCCTTTCCTCGGTTCTTGTTGATTATATTTCAGTTTGTTGTTTTCTAATCACAATTAGCAATGCGTCTTTATTAAAGTCTCACGAAAATCACATACATTTAAAAGACACTTCTTGCTATATACATTTTTCGGTGAAATGCGTCTTCTGTGTCCAGATATAAATGTAATAATTATAACAAATGGGATAATAAGTAAACTATCTTTCCTGAGCGATGTGTCTCGTATTGATTGGCCTCTCGCATTCCTGAACTTTTATGTACTGCTGGAAATAAGTGTGAGAGCTGTAACCAAATACTCACCACCTTCCAGAAGTCAACATGCGACTGATCATGTCTTCATGGTGTACTCAACAAGATAATTATCATCTGCTTGATATAGCACACACGTGGTTTTAGTTGGGAACTTTCTGGATCTGGAAAATAAAAATAAATCTTACTAAGCATTGACTTCATCTGCTTATGGCATGATAATGAAAAATTCCACCAATTCTATCGCTGTGCAGAGCTGTTAAATTTTGTGCAACGTTATGGCAACAACTGATCCAAATAAAGTATAAAGATGAATCAAGCATGATATGAAATTTAAAAAAAATCGAGTATTACTGTATTCTACTTCACGAGAGGTCATTTGAAAGTGTGGGGGGAAGTTATATTAAAAACTTCTGTAGCATCGATTTAGGCAAACCTTAGTTCATGTTGACAGCAGTCAGGCAAAGTCTCTATGGTTATTAAAACATGTATTTTAATTGTGAAATGTGACACAAGGCAAAAGGTATTCACGTGCAAATTAAATGCTCAGGTGACAATTCCACAAAAGCACGGCATTAGACTAGCAGACGACAATCAAAATTTAAGCAAATAAAGGGGCAACATTCATTCCCATGGGATGTTTGGATAGAGTAAAACTGAAAATTTTCAGAATAGGAACATATGAAAAGGTCCTATCAGAATTACCCCATATATTCAAATCCGAACTAGCTCTATACAGAGGCAATACGGGTCAATGTAAATGCGACGAAAGCTCAGAGACGAGAAAAAAGTGACATGTTTTAATACTACAAATTATATTGTAACAACTGAACTGGCGTGTCTAATTTAGTTATCTAATTATCTTATATCTGTCTTCTCTTTTTTTAAAGGTTTATCAAGTTTTTCTGCAAAAGGCTTTGAAGTTTTGAACTTCTATTTTTCATAAATAGTAAGGTTAAAGTTAACTCTAAGTCATTAACGCCACACCTTGCATACAATGAAACGGAATACATGTACCCTTCGTATTAAGCATGGGGGAATGTTCTGCTTGGAAGACTGTTTTCTAAATGTGACTTTTTTGATATAATAGCTACAATGAAGCTTCTCACAATGCAGTCTGATGTTCCTTCCGTTTCATTTATAGACAAGCAAATAAGCCAACCTTTGTGTTTACCTTATTTTCCACGTTGGGTCTCTTTTCGTTTGGTCTAACTAGCTTTGGCTAGCTGAATGGCTGAAGAAGAGAGAGTAGCAAGACTGACGAAAATACAATTTTATTTTTGGCTGGTTTTAAGGGTTATGTTTTGCAACACTATGTATGGAGACAACACATAATCGACTTGCTTTATATATTTATAGATAACAAGTGATCGCTTGATACCGAATAAAATATATAAGACTGAATAATTTTTCACTATGACAGGTAAACGGCATAATGATAAGAGTTTAAGTAATGTCAATGAAAAATAGGTAATGTATACCCTCTTCAGAGCAATGTGCCTTGCATTGATTTACATGACATCTCGAACCCGTTAATTAAACTGTATTGATAGACATATGTGCGGCAGCCGTAACCTTACACTTCTACTCTCGACAAGCTAATGTATGTGTCTGAGAAAGATACATAGAGTGCTCCAGTTTATTACCAACGAATGGGTAAAACTCATTCGGGTTATACGCTTTTAAAACATTTTATATGTAATCGAAAAAGTCAGACAGAACCATCAGTGGACCAGGCCGTTTAATCAATGGAAACTTATTGAATTCTATATAAAATATATAAGTTTTCTTTTCACTATAGTTGTCGAAATAAATATCATAAAAGTCGCACAAATATACTTTTATCTGTTGAAGTCTGTTTTCAGTGGAAAACTCAATTGCCATTTTTTATGTTGACATTATAATGTAACTAAAAGATATATCTCCTTATTGTAACTCAAACAATTGCGTTTTGTAGAAAAAAGAAATACAACATAATATTTTACATAGCAATTAAAAATTAAAACGAAATAAAAAAAATGTATAATAAACATTAATTAGTCAATATGTCATAACCACGAAACTTTTGTAAAATCAATGTTTCTTGCAAGTTGTCTATCCCTATTTGCATACTTTCGATGGTCCAGTTTTATGGCACTTGTCTACAGATGGATAAGAAAGATTTTTCCCGAATATATCTCGATATATATTAAAACTTCGATAGATGTCACTATATGCTTAAGCCATTCTCTGAAGACCCTAAGAGTCGGTTCCCACTTAGTCAAACCACGGCAGTTTTTTACAATATTTTACAGCTGACTCAAGTGCCTTTGTTGTCCATATATTGTCAATTGTGGCTTCCTTTTAGCGACCTTTGGACTAGTGGAGTGGATGTTACAAGAGTTAAGCGTTGTCCTTTACACTCAACGCATTCGTGAAATATTGTCGTTAATGTCTTGAATACCAAACGGCTATAGTTACAAGCATACTCTTGACATTCTATTAACGTTATGATCATTCCAATTGGACTGGTTAGAGCTCTGTAAAACCGGTTTACGCACCCCAGTCGGTCCATATTGCCGACTGACCGTTCCAAGGCGGTAACTGTCGGGTTTGTTCTTATTGTTAAATTACTCATCACAGATTTGTTCTCACTTTTACATTTGGCGTGCATTTGAATACCTTGGTCCTGTATCGTTTCAATTTTTGTATATGTTGCAATGCTCATAGGACTTTGTCTTTTATATTCTTATTATGTTAAGACGTTTAACGAAAAGAGCAAGCCCAATAGTTACCGTCTTCATTATCACACAATGCAGTGCACCTAAAACGGAACACTCTTCGCCATCATCTGGGAAAATGTGTTGCTTGTACGTTTCTTCCGAATTGTGTGTGGAAGAAAACGTTGGTAGGAACTTGTATAAATGGATATATCTTACTATATAGTTTGTTGATGTTTGACTGTTATACCACAATTATATACTAATTATGGCTGCTGTTGATGTTATTGTGTTAATAGAGCTGTTATTACTTGAATTTAAACAGACGCAGTGGAATGCATGACAACGGGGGCAATGTGTAAAAACAAAGAGTTACGAGTGATAGCAATCAATTCACTAATAAGCATGTATATACACAGAAACTGTTTATTGTTTTCTTTTTTAAATTATTACAAAAACATAATTCCAAAATCCCTCATCAACGAATGTAATTGTTGTAGAGCGAATCGTTTCATTTTTTATACCAATTCCATTTTATTTTAGATGTATCCTTTAAAATCTTTATATTATTTTTATCTAGGCAATCAAAGGTAAAAAAAAATATTTTCTTTTTTAAATGGTTCAATATCTAAGGTCATTGTAAAAAATGTGAGTTGCTATTATTTAATTATATGTTTGATATAGGAACATCGCTTCGAACTGTTCTTTGATGAAATGAGTATTCTTGATATAGGGAGAGTAAGATGACTGATACACATTATGAAAATCGACCACATCTAAGAATTCGTCTTGGTTATTGCAAACTCATTCCATAACTCATAACCATAGTCTGAATATTTGTGCTAAAATACTTTCTAATTATGTCTCGTGAGATTGCATTTATCATCTATTTGGATAAAACCAAGATTTGACAGTGATACTCGTATTTCAGTTATGTTGAGGCAAGTTGAAATTAGAGTAAAAGTTCATATTTTGGTTCTATTGTTTGAAAATAACTACACATAAGACATATTGTATCTAATTATCACACTGTTGTCAAACTTATAAGTTGTTCTCATCTCATGAAATGGCGAGAGACTGCATTGTTTCTAAATCAACCCGGCGGCTTATATGTAATTATTTACCAACAACTAACCAGACATCCTTATAACTTTTATTTCCTTAGAAAGTTTTACGAACTTAATAAAGTAACTGATATACGCATATAATAATGAATTTATAATATTTTCTTTAAAAAAAATGATTTCAAAAGGGGAAAGAAAAACGACATGATTGTTGTATGGTTAAATGGTACTGTTTTGTTGTGTGCCTGCGCTCGGGATGGACAACTTTAGTTTAAGTTCGAATTTATTCCTAATGCGATGCTTATGATGTCGCGTTTTGCAGAATAACAACATCCAACAAAGCTTTGGCTCAAACTAGAAAGCGACTTTGTGAATACGTTTTCCTTTGCCTTTTCAAATGTTGGTATATGTTGCAATGCTCATAGGACTAATATTTGCATACAAACTATAACGTTGAAACAAAAGCTGAAGCAATTGGCATATCGGCGGCTTCTCAACAATGTGTATTGTTGTTGTTGTTGTTTTGACATTGTCTTTGACGAATAAGACAGAGACGATTTTCAAGAACTCAGCTAGATTTTATCAATCGTATTATTAATTCAGCTAAATGTTCATGAAAAAAACATATTTACCTCTTTGAATAAGGTCACAGTTTTTTCATTTGTATTAATCTTAAGAAGGAGCCTTTTAATTAAAACATTCAGCTGGTGTGCTCACATAAATAACGTGTGAATACGCCTGTTTAATTTCTCCGATGCGTTTTGTAATCAAGCCAAGGCATTGTTCTTTACATGAGGACTATATGTCAATATGATAAATATCTTAAAATATTCTGTCATGAATGCCTTTTTATATGTACACTTGCCTATAACAAACTAATATATAGTTTATATTACTGATATTTTAACTTTAGTCTAACAAAATATTCAATGCATTTTTTTTTATTTCAGTGGATTTAAGTAAACAACATCAAACATTGTGTTGTATCTTATTACGCTTTTTACGTTTTTATTTGGCCTAGGGTCGACTTAACGACAATGTCAGATAAGGAATGTTTAAACCTTAGAAAACAATCAGTTTTAATGCCGCACATCAATGTTTATATATACAATCTCATTTGGGCATTTATAACGGCATAGGAACAATTGATATCTACTAATACACTGATGTTTATCTTGTTCGATCGGCGAAGAAGGTCCTTTTATCCCTTTTTGTTATGGGAATATAGATCAGTGCAAGGTGCAACGTGTGACGATACGAAATTTAAAAATGAAAACAAATTGAATCCATCTGGATTCTTTACTTTTCTTTGGTATTATTTGTTTTGTAAACAGCAAAACGTTGTTATTACTCTACATCCGTACAATATCTACACTATGAAATTATGATACATTGTGAGTATACCATAATGTACAGGCAATTCTCAAGATATGAAATCACAGTGATCATAAAAGTAGATTTTAGGTTAACTTACATTTTGACAAATACCTCATGACCAAAACTGATGAGCGGAAAATCACAGAGGCTAGTCCAAAAGTAAAATGGTATTAGCAGACCCGCTTCCCGCTTAAAGATGTAAATCGAGAGAAATAAAAAATAGCTAGGTGACAATAAAACACTGTAAAGATCTAACCATTTCTAATCATGGAATGTGGACTGTTGTCTCTAGCGTACAATTGCTACTAAGCTGTGACGTGTGATAAAACAAATCCTGTATGTTTACCACTTGCTTTAGCGTATGTCGATTTCAAAAGCCAATGGAAAACATCTCTCAAATTACGATTAATTTATTTTTACTTTGATGAGAAATCAGGATAAACAAGATGCAATAATTTATTTTAATTGTCAAATTTCTGCTGCTTAATAAATGAAAAGACAACTAATTTGCCTTGTTTTGTTTCCCATGTTGTCTTGTCGCCCATTATGCAACCGAAATTGTTTTACACTTTAAAGTACTGACACAGTATTGTCTTTCTAGTCTTTTCTTTTAGTATTCTGGCTCAGAATCTTAGGAAGTAAATCGACTTTTATATTGTGAATGTAGTGTTAATCAATGTATTACATTTTGTCGCATAGATGCAATTGTTAAAGGCAGTGCAATGTAGCTTCAAGACGACATACGCACTGACGTGGTAAATATGACCTAATAAGGAGCAGTTGATTCAAATAGCAATTTTCAAACAACCTTGCGTCTACATACGTCATTGTTATTCATATTCTTTATTTAAATTATATTTATGATATAATATAAGATTTATAGTCACTTCATGCATGATTAGTGCTCGCTCTAAATCATTAAGCAATCATAGTACACGTAAGGGAAATTATGAATGCAAAAGAAAATTGTTTCAGAAATCTCAGCAACCGACCGTGCCCAAATTGAAACATTAATATAGGCCTTAATAATACCCCTGACGAATATGCTGACAAAATAACACTAAATGTTTAAATATAATGTGGAAAAGTATGTCCGCAATGCTTTATTGCATACATAAATTACCGGTTAGATGTTTGTAACATTAGAAGAAATGCTGTATTTATAATACCTTATTTCATATTTACTGATGTCAGGCTGATTGCTTTTGTATGTTAATGTATATCCCTATATCAGAAATACTGCCTCAAATTATTTTGTGGCATGAGATAAAAGCACAGATTGTATGTATCTATTTATGAAATTGATTAGCTAGTTTTACATTTAAAATGCGCTTTGTAACAACAACAATCACTTAAACCAATTTTATTTCTTATTGGTATATCAGATAGCAATGGTTTTGCCTGAATGTTGTTGTTAATTTAAATTTATTAAAATTATTTTAGAGAAAAATGTTAATGATCATTTGGGTTTATCAATATGCTTTGAGACAAATTTAATTAAAATTCCCTCGCCTTTTTATACGTGTTACGACTAGAAAGACAAACTCTAGATATAATTGTTGAACAAGTTTTCACTTACACAATCTGCACATACATTGTTTACATCTTATCTGCCTACATTATAGCAGTGGTGTCAAATAAACATACCTCTATAAACCAACCTCGTTCCGCTATGACATTTACATTGACTAATAATGTACAAAATGTAAAGAGTGCATCATAAACATAAATAAATAATTCAAACGGTTTTAAATAGATATTAAATGCTTAGACAATGAAGCAAAAGAGACTATAAATTCTTTCTTTTTTGGGGAAGTGTCACCAATCGATCAGACACTCGTAACTTAATAACTCCACACCTCACAAGTTCACATTTCTTCAGATGAGGGGGGCAATCCAATTGCTACACTTGACTCTAAAATGATCCGTCACGTCATTTACAATACAACTTAAATTTGCAAAGTACTGGTTAGGCTTATTCATTTCGTGAAGTTTTAAGGTCACCTGTACAAACCATAAACCATGAACGGAACGTTCTTTTTGATCTTCAAGAGTGTACGAATTGGTGTGGTAACTATTTTTATAAAGCAACTTTTTATGTTCCGGTTTTAATACTGGTGTTAAGTGTGTTTCTTGCTGTTAATAAAATATATGCGTACACATATGCTTAGTGTTATCCAACATTGTCAAAAACTGGAAATTATAACGTTTTGTGTTAACATTAGTGACAATTTCTAAAGGGTGCACGACATAAAGAAATATCATATTCTTAAATAGTATCTGTGTAAGTATTGTTCATGTAATTCTGTTTGGACGTTTGTTGTAAGAAGGCAAGTTCTTTGGGGTTATTGAACTGTTACCAATATTTTACATAGTATGCATCTAACACCTTTTAATTGTTTTGATATCACAGACAACAAATTATAGATTTCCATTGTGCTTCCAAATCAATCCCATTGGTTCAGAATGGAAAAGTTTAATCTTTTAAACAATCAAAACTCGATCCCTTTGAATGTGACCAAGCAATTTCATTTCTTTAAATAAACAATACATAACATCCTTTATTTAAATACACAATGCATTACATCATTCAAAAAGATTTTTATTAAAATTCTTACTCTTAGCAGTGTGTTCTGATGAAAAAGAATCAAATTAAATTATTGACAGCATATGTTTCCCGACACTTGTTTAATTAAGAAGCAGCAAGGATCTGGCGGTTTAATTATTGTGTTTTATTTTAGAAAGTCTTTGAATGTGTATACAAAAGGATAAAACAGACATCGATTACGCCTGTAAATCTAATTTAGTTTAGCTTTCTTCACCTTAATTTAACCAATACATTCGCGGATACAAAGTTGTTACGGATGTAAAAGATCTCGTTTTGTTGAGTTGAATCATATTACTGTAAATTAAACTGAAATAGGATCGCTTGTTTCATATTCATACCCTTGCCTTAGTTCCGTTTATAAGACAAAAGCAATAATGTCAGCAATTCTCACCAAAAAACACAAGTGAATTGATTTTTTGACTCAGAGATCACTAGATCCACTGTTTAATACATCAGTAGATGGCAGGTTTGTGTACACTCTTATTAATGCTAAAGGATGTCCTGAAAGTAGTTCCTAACGTGTGTTAGTTTTTTGCGCTGCAGTTTGTCCCACACCATTTCTGGAACTTAGTATTCTTTTTAAGCCGTTTCAAATAATGTTTTCATACCTGTATATCATAATCTGCAATCATATAGGTTGAAATTACAGTCAACAAGACAGTGCTCCTAACTAAATAATACGGGAAACTTCAGTTGTAGATTGCGTGACCAACTATTTCCAGGCAACACAGAGTGTTGGGATGAGACATTATAGGCATATGATTTGGGGATGGGAGAGATGTTTTACTAAGGTTAAACATATTTACTCTTCTTTAAAAATGCGGAATAATTTTACCTACCTATGTAAAATGTTTTCGTACATACTAGGCATTCCATAAGCGAAATACATGGAATACTAAAGAAAAAAGATATAAAAAATGGGGAAAAAAATATCGTGCATTGTTTTTCTTTTAAACAAAGACTGTTCGCTTTACTTATTTCGTCAATGAATGTACTTGAAAACGTAAAGTAGGAAGAGTCTACAGACTTTATGAGCTTTTTTTTTCTAGTTTCTAGTTGTTTTTTTCTTTTTCTAAATATTATTTAAATAGAGTTATTTAGTTTAGAAAATACAACTGAAGGCTAAAACATTGTGATAAAACATATCAAGAATACTTGTAATATGATACATGTATATTTGTCTTTACCATCGAATATGGGATATATAAGAATAAATGAAAGTGTGTTGGTACACATGTCCAGTGTAGCATTGGGTTTGCAATTGAAAACATTTATGCAAAATTTATTTACTAATAGGTAACACCGTGTTTTACGTGTTTAGTAGTGTCGCGACGGTATTATATGCAGCTGTTCGGGATTCGGAATTGATGAGAATGTTTTTTTCTGTTGCCCATTAATCGTATACCTGCTTCCATAAGAAGTAGTTTATTCAACAGAAAAGACTACCTTCGTGCGTCAACGAATACGAGTAAACATGCTCACACAAACAGAACCCAATAGTCGTTACAATGAATATAAAGTATGTAGTCAGATTGGAAAGATTATAACTTCAACATATTGTTTAAAATATTCATCTAATTATGGTCTTCTATGGTCGTTTTATATTCAAAGCATTAACAATAATGTTTCAGCAGTGCGTTGAGTGTTAATGACAGTGCTTAACTCTACTAAAACCCACTTCAAAGTCCCAACAGTCGATAAAAAGAAGCCATAATTGACAAATGATGACGCAGATAAAGGCATTTTTAGTCAGCTGTAAAATACTGTAAATGACTGTCGTGGTTTAATCTCGTAAAACACAACACTGAAGGTCTTCATGAAATGCCTTTGGCATATGGCGATATCAAATCAAGTTTACGGTCGAACATACTAAAGCAAATATAAATATATAAATATGAATATATTTGCCATGGCAGTAATGTTCGAAAGACAATTAAAAGACACGACTTTACATATTTCTTTATTGAGCCTGTAAAACTGTATTTCATCATGTTGTATCTTCCTTTACAATTGTGGCACTTTAGTCAAAATAGCCGCCAAACGCTAAAAATAACGGAAAGTGGTACTTTCTGTTTATTTATTTTTTTTAAATTCTACGTCTTTCTTTTATACAAAAGCATAAGCCTTAATAATACAGAGATGCTACCCGAGGCCGTAATGCGGCTTCCCTGTGGTGATTGATTTGTTGTCTGTCTTTGAATAAAAAGAAACCACTTATCAACACAATCCTATTGAAGGTTTGGTTTTGTATTGAGATATTAGTCCCTGGAGGGAAACCCCATACAGTACTGAAAATCACGAAATTGACAATTTTCCCGTTTCCACTCCGTTTCGTTTCCATTTCAGTTGGAAGCGTTTGCCGCTCCGTTTCCATTCCGCTTCCGTTGCGTTTCCGTTTCGTTTTATTCGCTTCCAGCGCTGCATTTCAAACGCTTCCAGCGTTTCTATCGTTTCTTCCGTTTCTACCGTTTCAAGCGTTCCGTTTCGCTCCGTTCCGATTTTGACTAAAAATTTCGTTTAATAAATTTCTAAAGGTAAAGTACTTCCGGTGTGTTTGCAAAATGACGAAAGAAGTAAACATTCTAGGGAGAGGCAAAAGTCTTCCATCACATATAAAGGAATCGGCAGTAGATTGTTTGCGACGAGGATATTCAGTGTCAGTCACCCGGAGGGAAATTGCAGACAAAAAATACCCTTAACAACCAGCACCTGCAAATAATCCTCAAAATTCGGGGAGTGCAGTATTGAGAAGATGCCTACCTACTTGTCTTCGCCAGACGTCATATCCCGGAATAAACAAACAAGAAATAACTTTCAAATGTGTTCCACACACACCCAGTATCCTAAAAAGTTACTTCTCTGTGACGTGTAAATCCGCAAAAAAAGCGTAATGGTGATCCGACCTTAAAATAAGACGATATCACACACATTTTTTTAAAAACTTGCCCCCGGACGTTTGCCCCCCGCCCCTATAAGTGCAGACCGGACGTTTGCCACCCCCTCTCCCCTTCAAATAAAAAGGTCCTTCAAATAAAAAGGCCCAGCGTTTACCCCCATCCCCACTGCCAAAATAAAAAGGCGAATGTTTGCCCCTTTCCGATATTTGTTATATGGCGGACTTTAGATTTAACGTCTCACTGATAGTAACGTGAAATATCCAATAATTTTAGATAAGTATTACTCACTACAGTCACATTTCATGGTTAAAATGATTATCTCATATAAACATGAACATGTTGTTTTGTCGAAAACAGGCACATACATAAAGTCTCATAGAACAAACAACTTCCTTAAAAACAAGTGTGTGTTGTTGTGTTTTCGGTTTGCACATATTAGCGCCAATAAACGGCTGTTAACAATATTGTTCACGCACTTATAACATGAAGTCGCTAATTATATCAATGTGATTTTAATTTCTCCAAGGTTGTAACAAACAAATGCGGTGAACAAATAAATCATTAGATGCGGTGTAATTTCTTTCTGGAGAGGAGGGCTCTCTGGCTAACTCTGCAACATCAAAGAATATTCTGGGAAACAATCGCCGGTCACTATCATTTGAAGTCGCCGAAAAGATTTTTTTTTGTTTCAAATTGACCGACCTATTATTTCTCTCAATACTGTGCAACATGATATCGATCGATAATTGTCTTCAAGCTGCCATTTAGAAGAGAGAGAGGGTGTGAACGCTGGGTATTGTTTAGGGATTAAAAATGGTAAGTACGCGTAAACGGCGTGTGCTATGAAAAAAATATGCAACGTTATTGACGATTTACTTTCCCGGCATAAATATAAGTTCTAAAGGAATGATAGTGGAGGGAGGAAACTGTACTATGTAGTAATATTTCAGACTGCGCATGTTTTTACTTATATAAATGTCCTTACAAAAACTTTTTAGTCCTTTGAATGTTCATAAACACTTTTATAAAGGTATTATTTATATTTAAGGTATGGATTAACTACAAAAGAATAGGCGAGCCATTGAAATAATACATTTGCAATAAACACGAGATGAAAATATACATTAGACTGTGTTCCATGATGTGTCTTCTCTTGATAACATTATTTACAAAAACACGACAATTAATGTAGTATTTACTATAAGAAATCCCCAATCCCCACATCCACGTTTCCTCTTCTTAAACTAAAAAATAGTGGGTGGGGAAAGGGTGCACCATTGTGGTTACTACTAAATATAGCGTTAGGTCCTTTTATGAGCCAAAAAAGATATCGTGCGCCTTAGTGTTTTGTCCTTTTTGTTGTCCTCGCGTAAGTCAATGCATATTGCTCTTTAAAAGGTGAAGGTCATAAACCACGCGACTGCCATAGGGTGACATTTTCAAACACAGCTGCATAGAAGATGCATGTGTTCTTGCGAAGTGGAAAAGACGCCGAAACACGGTCACACTTCCTGTCCACTAGACAAACAAGGTGTCATAAAACTGCCAATTAGCTTAATTAGTTGGGGTGTCCGCTCATGTCTTAAAATTAGGGATTCAATTAGAGTAGAACTTTATGATGGCATGAACCCTACCCACGCGCATGGAGAAACATAATATCAATTTACAAAACGATATATTTTAAATTAATATATTTCTATCTTTAAATGGGTACAAAAATTAAGTACCCGGTAGGGCCCTCATTAGACCACATTTTGGCATAGAACATTCAAGACTTGAATGGGAAAATGAGCCGTAGCCAGGCCTCATTCAAATAGTTGCAAGTCAAGTAAAGTCAAAAGTTGTATGCAGATTCTTAATCGCGGTCCACGAATTCCGATTAATCCTATATATGTAACAGCGCATTATGGGAACTATGCATTTAGAAATAGGAATTTTGATACTATTGTCCAAATTTACAACATTGTTCATTATAAGATATATAACAATTAAGATTAGAAGTAGAAGAAACTTTGCTTGACAAAGAGGCAAGATAAAATAAAATACATATCCATACCCCTGTAACTAAAGTAATGATGATGTAAATGACGGTGCTGCTGCTGCTACTGCTGCTCCTGCTGATAATGATGACGGTGATACCGATGCTGTTTATGATTATAATGTAAATGGTAATAACGGTTACGGTGATGCTGATGCTCATGACGATTATGATGTAGATCGTGATGCCGGTGATGCTGCTTTTGATGATGATTAGTGGTGATTATATAAGTAATATGGGATCCTGATGATGATCATGTGTGATCAGGTGAATTTAATGGCGGTAATGATTATTATGTCTTTAATATTTATCGTGATGTAAGTTTTTATCACGGTTGTTTCATTTAACTGTCAATCGATGATTGTATACGTGCACTATTTGGCAGTCTATGGTTATTCAGACGTTGAACTTTAGGATCATACTTGTCATTGGCTCTGAGTGCCGGGGAGGATATTATTGGTTCTTGATTGGGTCACACCGTGTAATAATACATAGCATTGTTTGTTTGTTTTATGTTTTTTTTTTGTGTTATATGAGATGTGTTACCTTCTTTTGGTTGAGGTTTAATTTCATTAAGTAACTTTATTTTGTACCACGCAATGCATTCTTTGTAAATGAAAAATACTTTAAGCAAGTATGTTCACACAAAAATGATTGGCGTAGTTGATCCGGGAACGGACAATGCAGCTACAAAGTAATTAGCGAAAATTCAAACTCGGGAAATGCTGCGACATTGCGCGCGCATACGTGTAATGACAGCTGTGTACACACTATCTTCATATGCCAAAAAATGAAGACTAAGAATGTCGATCCAAGGCGGATGTTAAGCTATTCATTGGAATTAATTAAAACATCAATTTCGACAGAAACGCAATATTATAGTTAAATTGCGTGTTTTATCGTGCGGAGTGATTTTTAGTGCAGTTTCTGTTAAATCGGTACACGATGACTTGGACAACTCGTGCGGTTTCGGAACTGTAATGTACAAGTTTGATAAATACGATTTTTTGATAATAATTTATGTTATTTCTTTCTGCAGAGTACATATAAAAGCGCGTTTGTGTTGATAAATTGAAGCCAGTTATTGTGTTCGTTTAAATTTATTTCGTACCAAGAAACGGTTGAAATGTTACTATAAATAATCGGGTGACCTAGAAACGTTTGAAGCGGTAGTGAAAATAACTCTACCGTTACGAGCATTCCGATTTTTCCGTTTCTACCGTTTCTAGCGTTCCAAACGCTCCGGTTATAGCGTTTATACCGTTTACACCGTTTCAAGCGTTTGTAGCGCTCCGTTGCATTTCCATTTCCACTCCGTTCCGTTTCCGTTTCAACAGGAAACGAAAAACGTTTCATTTCCATTTCCACTCCGTTCCGTTTGTCAATTTCATGATTTTCAGTACTGTAACAGAAGAATATCACTGACAATGAAAGGAAGATGAGACCTACAGGATTTGCGGCAGTGTTTACACTAGTTTCTTTCGATTGATTCCAAAAGTACGCACAGAAGCTTCACTTTTAGGCATATTGGTCATATAATGTAGATGAGTTCATCTTGGTATTGGAAGTCTAGCAAAGGTCAATGTCATAATGACCACCAATGTAATGATTCAAAGGCCATATAGACTTTAATATAGTTATGAATTACAAGTAATACATTAAGGCTGCCTGAAACAACATTTGTCATTGTATAATTACTATCAGTATCCGTTTTAATGTCAGTTGCTCAAAGATCCAGCCTCCTCGATCGTGAGGTGCATTATCTTTCTGATTGACATTAAGATAATGTAATACCCTTCAATCATTAAAATGACGGGACTTTGGTACTGAGAAGTAGATGATATTCTATTAATAAATGTCGATGTCATCGTGACTTTCAATGAGATGATTTTAAGGCCTCTTTTTAGTGTAAATAAGGTTTTGGTCGATTTGAAAGGATAACATGTTCCCCAGGTTTGCATGGACTTTTGTAACGAGATATGAAGTGAATAAGTCCAGTCAGGGCAACCTTGCACCTTTACTCTGACGTTCAATGATATTTAAGAACGCACAAGTCCTCACTCTCTAAGAACGGTACTGATGAGTACATAGCTGGAATGAATTTCTAAACCGGCTTCTTGACGATTCGGATGTTTCAGCAAAATCTTCGAGAATGTTATTTTTAATCTAAACCTTTAAAGAATAGTGTGGTACTGTTGAAACAGATTTTACTCAGTTGAAACTTGAAATACACTCTCACTATTCAAAAGTGGAACTCATGTCCATGTCTTACTGAAAAAAGAATGAATTAAGATAATTTAAGGACAAAAATAGTTAAATGTTGAAAAACATGAGTGCTAGCCATTTCATTTAAAGTTACCTATGCATTATGTTTGGAAAAAGAAACCTTAACGTTTTAAAACAGCTTACAAAAATGAACATTTCGGAAAAAATTGGATTTACTACTTTTAGAAATTTAAAGATCAAAATTCACATTTTAAGACTTGTCTTGCTTTCATTTAACAGCCGTTTAAACCGAGCAACCTTTTATCGAAGCCATCAATTTGAATCTCACATTCAGAATAATTTTGCATAAGTGATCACCGTTTGATTTTATTATGTTTTATAATGTTGTCATTCCATACGAAATGATATAGCACCTTGTTTATTGAAATGTATCTTCGTAAAGCTCATATAAAAAAAAAGTTATGTTTAAATGGCATTTATTTTTAGAATGCAAATTATTCAGAGTGGAGTTAAAGTCCTTTATTTCATGCATTTAACAGACTGTTACGTCTTGTATTTTTAGAATCATAATTATTTCGTAAAAAATGATTATCGAATTGTTATATTTAAACGTACTTCAGTAAGTTTAAGGTCCATAATTTTCAAAGTTCCTACAATTAAATGTCGGTGTTATCATATCCAGACACGATTCGTTTACTCTCTATTTATATGCAATCCGAATGTGTTAGCATAGACTTTAAAAACATGTGGTGTTTTTAAGGATTTGCCAGTACCAAAACTTGTAGTTTCTTGATACGTGACATGTTGCATTCTGTCTTGCCTTTGTACATACTTTTACTTATTGTTTTGTTTTGTTGTATTAGATTTTTCAAATGTCAGCTGGAAGAATAAAGTGTTTTGAAGGTGTTGAGTTAAGAAGGTAAAACATTTCGAAAAAAGAACCAGTTAGACATATGATCATTAACAACACAGCATGATTTTTTTTATAAAACACACATCTACATCTTTTTAGGTTTGGACACAAGTTGTAAAAAGAAATAATACTGTATAAGTGACCATTTGACTGAATCGAATGCTTTCATCAATATACCCCTAGTTGTTTTTATTTCAGTATATAGCATTATATCTTAATCTGGTATTCTCTATACTAAATTATTCTTTGTGATTGTTTGCTAAATGTCCGTTTATATTTGAATAAAATGATATTCTTCGTAAATGTAGCTACCAAAAGAGAGACGGCTTTACCAAATAACATATTCTATAAATCGCACAGATAGGGTTTAATTTGTGTGTGAAGTGGAAAGCCATGGTTGACTTATACAAGAAATAAACATTAGTATATACGTCTGTAGGCAGGCTAAACAAAGACATACAATGTACAATGTAGAATTACATCGCCATGATTTATCTGTATTTTGTTCAGCCTGTTTTAAAAAAATCTTGTGTACTGAATAACTTTCTGGTATTATATGAAAGAGCATTGGGTAATAGACATAAGTATTTTAGTTTCTTATTGTATGGAGAAACTTAATAATGTCTAGACACTCAATTTGCATATAAAACGAACTATAATTTTATATTTTGTAATGAGGTGTTAAGCACCGAAAACATGTTAGTAATTGATCACAACTTGACAGGTTATATTTTCTTCTAAACATACTGCTGGTAAATTAAAACTAACTAAAATAGTATATTTAATAATAATGCATTTATTATATAAGGTTTTGTAAAAAGCTATACACATTAAAACTTAATCGTTACCCGACGTGATAAGTACAAAAAGGGTTTGTATCCGAGATGGTTTTAGTTTAATTGGTTGATGGAGAAATATACGTGTCTCACGAACGGCTCGAGAAATAAATCATTCTTGAAATGCGCAGAGTGAATTAGGAACATCTCGACTTCAGACATATTATGTATATTTGTCGATTTTACAGCATTTAAAAAGTGGTTCAGCTTCATTTAAATTGAAAGCTTTTCAAATGCGCTTCAGAGTAGATTCAAATGATAAAAATATATACTTGACATGTGCGAATAGAGCATTTGAACATTTAATTATGTTTGTAACTATAACAAAAATGTGTATGCAAAATAGTTTAATTTACCAACCATGCACCAAACGCTATTTGTGTCATTGATCTTATCGTTTACATCACAATACAGACTTTACTGATAAAAGTACTATCTATTTATATTCAACATTATCCGCTACAAGACTTACATTGAAAGCCAGGTGGATTTTTGCTATCTTGGCGCCTTGATAAAAAAAACTTTCTTGTCTCATTCGTCATTTAATGGCATATATATATATCCATACATATATCTTATACATATCAACCTGATATGATACATGAATATTGATCAAGTCTTTGAAAAAGCCTCTAAACAATCAATGACAAGAGCTTCACAAAATACGTAGCTTCAACAGTACAAAATGTAATTGTAATTTAACATAGGTTTTATATGTTATTGTATCAAAATTGAATATAATGCCCTGCTTCTCGTCTTCTTGTCATCATTATCACATTTTACTGCCCCGATCTCCCAATTATGATCTATTCTTAGTTATACTTATCATCTATCTGCTGAGAGTCTGAGCAAAAAACATGTCTAAGCTTATACCTATTCAGCGTCTTCTACAATGAAATGGTTGGCAGAAATATTAATTTTAGGGCTTGTTGATTTAATCAAAGATTTACACCACCAAATTTACTTGACTACCTGTGGATATAATTGTTGCGGTTTGAGTTTTTTAACCAATTATGTCGCATTTTGTATTAAGCAGCGAACTCGGCTTATGCAGCTAACCTTTGCCTGAAGTTTGACTCTATATATGTCTTTCTTTAGTTGTATGAACATGGTTATAGACTGAGTTGATAATAATATGTCGATCAAACGCAGTTGATGGAATATGACATTTTTTTATACTTTCATGCACGTTTTTAACAGTTAACCAAACAGTTATTCTTCTGTAATATGGGCCATCGACTTTATTTATAAAAATACCGTTGGACCAATATAACACAACGAAATTGTGCACTATTATAATGACCTTTGTAAAAACAACGACTCCGGACAACGTTAGTACACAATGTATGGTCATGACAGCTCAAACGACAGGCAAACGTACGAACGCCAGCGAACAGTACAAGACAGCGAGCACTTAAACGTATGGACAAGCAGTAAAGACCACAGCTTATGGACCAATTCATAAGATCAATATCAGAAATATGTCGCTCAAGTTAGTGTCAGTGATAACTGTTTTACTTTGATCCCGTGGTTAATAATTTCTTAACATTAAAGTAACTATATTTTGTTCGTAGACGATCTGATTTGGGAACTCCACTTGTCAATGTTGCTGAAATGTAGACATTAAGAGGCAGTCTGTTAAATTTGTTTACGTGAAAGAGCTGTGTATTTCGTGAACAACTTCATTATCTGTAATCTGGTCACCGGTTATGCTCCATTCTACATTGTACTTTCCTTGGAGTGGCTACATAATAGATAATAAATAACAAAATAACATAAAGAAAAAATATCAATTTTCGAAATAAAATAGAACTTATGAGTAGAAGAGGGTGATATTGTAAGGCCCCAGGATGAGGTGTATTAAAACAAATGTTGTTTTCTTTCATAAATGTTAATGTTTACTCACCTTTGAAATTACACATAATGTTTAATAGCTGATGATTAGCATAAGCACAAGGATAAAGACCGTTGCTCTTGTTAATTAGACAGAACAACGAATTCTATACATGTGATTTAGCTACATTCTTACTAACCAACTGTATCTTACTTCGAATGTCATTAGTTTCTGCGAATTCCTTTGTTTACATCATCATCATTCCTATGTAAGTGATCCTCTATCCTCGGAATCCATGTAATAAGTTTTGTAGCCACTTTCTTTTATCCTAGAAATCACTAGTTGTTTTACGAAGACAATGTTATATAGGATATTCCTTATTTATTGTCTCTGCAGACGAGCAACCTTGACAGGGTAGCCATTTTTCTTGACGCAGTACGTTTACTCTGCGGTCTGTTTAAATCTCTCTGCTAAAGGAGGTGTGTAGTTCTAGGAACCAGGCATTATGATTATCTGATAAAACATGTGTTTTTAAATGTTATTCTTTGTCGGTATGTGTTTAATTCATTGTTAAAGAATACGTCTAAAAGCGCACTATATCTTTTGCATATGAATTTTTTGTGCGTTCTATTTTGCACACTATTTTCTTGTGGATTCTATTTTTTGTGGCCACAAGATTTTCTGGTGCACTCAGACCAGTATAAATAGCTGTGATTTTCCTCAGTCGGGGACTCCAGCACTTAGCAGACGTTAGTTTGATTCGATCATATTCTCTTATTTTTGTTAAATATTTGTTTTATTCAATTCAAGAGATAAGTAAATTCAGCAGATAAATATTTTAAAATAGGAAATACGTTGTTAACGTATTATTTTTGCTGTTATTGAAGTGAATAGTATTTTAACGTTAGGGTTGAATATTTTAAGCAAATAAGATTAATGTGACTCTTACTGTTCCTAACGTAAGGTGAATGTATACGACGAAATATTTGTTATTATGTGTATAAATGGTGGCCGCGTGATTTAATACGTAAACATAGAATTCTCGCAGCGTCTATTTATTTGCGTGTTTACCGAAGAATTATCCTAAAATTAGTGAATTGATATACTTATAACTGTTTTGTTCTATTGTTTAATAAACAATAAATCAATTATTTAGTTACACTTATACATCGTTGGTCGTTATTTATTATTCCTTAGTATAAATTAAGCTGGAGTCCAACCCATAAAACAGCATCACCCCGGGTGTCGTAACAATATTACTTGAAAAACAGTAATATTATTCTAAAACGTCAGTACAAAATTATTAATAATAATATATATATATATATATATATATATATATATATATATATATATATATATATATATATATATATATATATATATATATATATATATATATATATATATATTCTTAAAATATGATGGTTTATTTAACAATACCATACTTGAAATTTTCATTCAGCCATCGTTGGCGAGACGCGATTTACGAATGTTTTCAACGATAATTTAAAATTGACGTGCTCGAAAACGTTTTCGCTCTGTGTTCATCTCTACGTCACTTGACGCGTAACGATTGTTTGTTGATTGGATCTAACCTTTATAAATGAAATGTTTCAATGAAATTAGATTCAGCGAAAATGTGACGACTCGTGAAGAATCGCAATAAATGAAGATGAACGCTATCCGCGCATTTGTGATTGACTGAAACATTTCTGCAATATATTTAATATATTTTAAAAAATATTTTACTGATTGAAAAAATTGCTTCGTACACGAACTAATTTTTGTGTTGTCTAATTTGGCATTAGCTAGGAAATTAGCTTACGGCTATCCTAAAACTTTCAAGAGCTTGGTGTTTGGAAATATATTGATTTTAAAGCCTCTAACATTGATGATGAGATATCTCGTAATTGGAGTTGAATGTAATTTGTGGAATTAATAATGCCACTAGACTGGAAAGTTGAAACTAATTAAGTTTTCACTCGCGGAATCGCACAGAATAAAATTCGTATGTTTGTGAATTACAAATGTCCCGATGTTGCTTGGATTTTCTGTTGTTGTTGTTGTTCTTGTTGTTGGTCTTTTTAAAAAATATATCCGATAAAAAATAAAATGACATGGTAAATTAGCAATATCGAATTACATGGAACAAATCAAGACAATAGAGATTGGTTATAATAGATAAGTGATTTATTTTTTATACTGGCATAACAATTATCCTTCGCTTTGTAACAAAGCATTGTGTTGGGAGCTTATCAAATTTAAACATTTTCCTATGCTTGACGTTTGTGTCTGCAGTTTGTAGACATTTTATCATTGAAACAGAAAAAATAAATGTAAAACAAACCAATGCCTGGATTGGTGTTATTGCTAACGAGCGTTAATTGTCGCTTTTTAATGGGATATTTTGATGAACACTTTTCTAAAATAAAGGAAGATAAATAAGGACAAGGTTTCACTAAATACTGTCGATTTGCTAAATGACCGTGCGTTCTTTCTTTGACTATTGATGGAATGTATCACCTCATGCCTTGCTAATGTTTGCATTCAGCATGGGACTTTATACGATTATGTTTTAATGGTGGAAACTCTAATATGAACTTTTCTATTCTTCAATAGTGACGACACATACAGTAAGATGACTTTTTTTATATAAAAGCTACATTGAAGCTTCTTACAATGCAGTGTGATGTTACTTCCGTTTCATTTATAGACAAGCAAATAAGCCAACCTTTGTGTTTATCTTATTTTGCACGTTGGGTCTCTCGTTTGTTTGGTCTAACTAGCTTTGGCTAGCTGAATAGCTGAAGAAGAGAGAGTAGCAAAACTGACGAAAATACAATTTTATATTTGGCTGATTTTAGGGGTATGTTTTGCTACACTATGTATGGAGACAACACATAATCGACTTGTTTTATATATTTATAGATAACTTGATCGCTTGATACCGAATAAAATATATAAGACTGAATAATTTTTCACTATGACAGGTAAACGGCATAATGATAAGAGTTTAAGTAATGTCAATGACAAATAGTTAATTTGTACCCTCTTCATGAAGAGCAATGTGTCTTGCATTGATTTATATGACATCTCGAACCCGTTAATTAAACTGTATTGATAGACATATGTGCGGCAGCCGTAACCTTACACTTCTACTCTCGACAAGCTAATGTATGTGTCTGAGAAAGATACATAGAGTGCTCCAGTTTATTACCAAAGATTGGGTAAAACTCATTCGGGTTATACGCTTTTCAAACATTTCATATGTAATCGAAAAAGTCAGACAGACCCATCAGTGGATCGGGCCGTTTAATCAATGGAAACTTATCAAATTCTATATAAAATATATAACTTTTCTTTTCACTATAGTTGTCGCACAAATATACTTTTATCTGTTGAAGTCTGTTTTCAGTGGAAAACTCAATTGCCATTTTTTATGTTGACATTATAATGTAACTAAAAGATATATCTCCTTATTGTAACTCAAACAATAGCGTTTTGTAGAAAAAAGAAATACAACATAATATTTTACATAGCAATTAAAAATTAAAACGAAATGAAAAAAAATGTACAATAAACATTAATTTGTCAATATGTCATTACCACGAAACTTTTGTAAAATCAATGTTTCTTGCAAGTTATCTCTCCCTATTTGCATACTTTCGATGGTCCCGTCTTATGGCACTTGTCTACAGATGGATAAGAAAGATTTTTCTCGAACATATCTCGATATATATTAAAACTTCGATAGATGTCGCTATATGCTTAAGCAATTCTCTGAAGACCCTAAGAGTCGGTTCCCACTTAGTCAAACCACGGCAGTCTTTTACAATATCTTACAGCTGACTCAAGTGCCTTTGTTGTCCATATATTGTCAATTGTGGCTTCCTTTTAGCGACCTTTGGACTAGTGGAGTGGATGTTTCAAGAGTTAAGCGTTGTCCTTTACACTCAACGCATTCGTGAAGTATTGTCGTTAATGTCTTGAATACCAAACGGATATGTTACAAGCATACACTTGACATTCTATTAACGTTATGATCATTCCAATTGGACTGGTTAGAGCTCCGTAAAACCGGTTTAAGCACCCTGTCGGTCCATATTGCCGACTGACCGTTCCAAGGCGGTAACTGTCGGGTTTGCTCTTATTGTTAAATTACTCATCACATATTTGTTCTCACTTTTACATTTGGCGTGCATTTGAATACCTTGGTCCTGTATCGTTTCAATTTTTGTATATGTTGCAATGCTCATAGGACTTTGTCTTTTATATTCTTAGTATGTTATTTATTATATTTTAACGAATGTGTGTGCGACTGTGCTTTTGTCTGTTAGTCGACACTGTCTTTTAAGTAAACATGTATTGCTTTTGAGATGGGACTATAGTGTAGGCTCCGAGCTACAGAGACGGACGGGCACGCAACCAGACTAAGAATACTTATATGCAATAAACAATGCTAGAACAGTTTTACATAATACTGCCAAATCACTATAATACTTTTCTAAAAAGAATGTGGCAAGGTCGTTGAGGTGCTTAAACCGGTTTTACATGGGTGATTTCTTTAAAAGTTCTAATACATTTCCATGGTCATAAGACCACAACATTATCTTTAGTGTGTATCAGTAAAAGTTCTAGGACTAGAGTTGTCCTCATAATACGCAATATCGCTATAATACCTTTCTTACAAAATGACAAATGGTCTTATGTGTATTGCAATATATAATAAAACATGAAAAGGCACATGATAAAGGTGTATAAATGCTAGTCATATGCATAAGAATATATAACAAAGTCGTGTGAGCATTGCAACATTAACAAGACCCTGAAAAGGCACAGGACAAAGGTATTCACATGCAAGCCAAATGTAAAATTAAGAACAAATATGTGATAAGACGTTTAACGAAAAGAGCAAGCCCAATAGTTACCGTCTTCATTATCACACAATGCAGTGCACCTAAAACGGAACACTCTTCGCCATCATCTGGGAAAATGTGTTGCTGGCACGTTTCTTCTGAATTGTGTGTGGAAGAAAACCTTGGTAGGAACTTGGATTAATGGATATATCTTACTATATAGTTTGTTGATGTTTGACTGTTATACCACAATTATATACTAATTATGGCTGCTGTTGATGTTATTGTGTTAATAGAGCTGTTATTACTTGAATTTAAACAGTCGTAGTGGAATGCATGACAAAGGGGGCAATGTGTAAAAACAAAGAGTTACGAGTGCTAACAATCAATTCACTAATAAGCATGTATATACACAGAAACTGTTTATTGTTTTCTTTTTTAAATTACTACAAAAACATAATTCCAAAATCCCTCATCAACGAATGTAATTGTTGTAGAGCGAATCGTTTCATTTTTATACCCATTCCATTTTATTTTAGATGTATCCTTTAAAATCTTTATATTATTTTTATCTAGGCAATCAAAGGTAAAAAAAAAATATTTTTTTTTTGAAATGGTTCAATATCTAAGGTCATTGTAAAAAATGTGAGTTGCTATTATTTAATTATATGTTTGATATAGGAACATCGCTTCGAACTGTTCTTTGGTGAAATGAGTATTCTTGACATAGGGAGAGTAAGATGACTGATACACATTATGAAAATCGACCACATCTAAGAATTCGTCTTGGTTATTGCAAACTCATTCCATAACTCATAACCATAGTCTGAATATTTGTGCTAAAATACTTTCTGATTATGTCTCTTGAGATTGCATTTATCATCTTTTTGGATAAAGCCAAGATTTGACAGTAATACTCGTATTTCAGTTATGTTGAGGCAAGTTGAAATTAGTGTAAAAGTTCATATTTTGGTTCCATTGTTTGAAAATAACTACCTATAAGACATATTGTATCTAATTATCACACTGCTGTCAAACTTATAAGTTGTTCTCATCTCATGTAATGGCGAGAGACTGAATTGTTTCTAAATCAACCGGCGGCTTATATGTAATTATTTACCAACAACTAACCAGACATCCTTATAACTTTTATTTCCTTAGAAAGTTTTACGAACTTAATAAAGTAACTGATATACGCATATAATAATGAATTTATAATATTTTCTTTAACAAAACTGATTTCAAAAGGGGAAAGAAAAACGACATGATTGTTGTATGGTTAAATGGTACTGTTTTGTTGTGTGCCTGCGCTCGGGATGGACAACTTTAGTTTAAGTTCGAATTTATTCCTAATGCGATGCTTATGATGTCGCGTTTTGCAGAATAACAACATCCAACAAAGCTTTGGCTCAAACTAGAAAGCGACTTTGTAAATACGTTTTCCTTTGCCTTTTCAAATGTTGGTATATGTTGAAATGCTCATAGGACTAATATTTGCATACAAACTATAACGTTGAAACAAAAGCTGAAGCAATTGGCATATCGACGGCTTCTCAACAATGTGTATTGTTGTTGTTGTTGTTTTGACATTGTCTTTGACGAATAAGACAGAGACGATTTTCAAGAACTCAGCTAGATTTTATCAATCGTATTTATTCAGCTAAATGTTTATGAAAAAAAACATATTTACCTCTTTGAATAAGGTCACAGTTTTTTCATTTGTGTTAATCTTTAGAAGGAGCCTTTTAATTAAAACATTCAGCTGGTGTGCTCACATAAATAACGTGTGAATACGCCTGTTTAATTTCTCCGATACGTTTTGTAATCAAGCCAAGGCATTGTTCTTTACATGAGGACTATATGTCAATATGATAAATATCTTAAAATATTCTGTCATGAATGCCTTTTTATATGTACACTTGCCTATAACAAACTAATGTATAGTTAATATTACTGATATTTTAACTTTAGTCTATCAAACTATTCAATGCATTTTTTTATTTCAGTGGATTTAAGTAAACAACATCAAACATTGTGTTGTATCTTATTACGCTTTTTACGTTTTTATTTGGCCTAGGGTCGACTTAACGACAATGTCAGATAAGGAATGTTTAAACCTTAGAAAACAATCAGTTTTAATGACGTATTTCAATGTTTATATATACAATCTCATTTGGGCATTTATAACGGCATAGGAACAATTGATATCTACAAATACATTGGTGTTTATCTTGTTTGATCGGCGAAGAATGTCCTTTTATCCCTTTTTGTTATGGGAATATAGATCAGTGCAAGGTGCAACGTGTGACGATACGAAATTTAAAAATGAAAACAAATTGAATCCATCTGGATACTTTACTTTTCTTTGGTATTATTTGTTTTGTAAACAGCAAAACGTTGTTATTACTCTACATCCGTACAATATCTACACTATGAAATTATGATACATTGTGAGTATTATTTGTTTTGTAAACAGCAAAACGTTGTTATTACTCTACATCCGTACAATATCTACACTATGAAATTATGATACATTGTGAGTATACCATAATGTACAGGCAATTCTCAAGATATGAAATCACAGTGATCATAAAAGTAGATTTTAGGTTAACTTACATTTTGACAAATACCTCATGACCAAAACTGATGAGCGGAAAATCACAGAGGCTAGTCCAAAAGTAAAATGGTATTAGCAGACCCGCTTCCCGCTTAACGATGTAAATCGAGAGAAATAAAAAATAGCTAGGTGACAATAAAACACTGTAAAGATCTAACCATTTCTAATCATGGAATGTGGACTGTTGTCTCTAGCGTACAATTGCTACTAAGCTGTGACGTGTGATAAAACAAATCCTGTATGTTTACCACTTGCTTTAGCGTATGTCGATTTCAAAAGCCAATGGAAAACATATCTCAAATTACGATTAATTTATTTTGACTTTGATGAGAAATCAGGATAAACAAGATGCAATAATTTCTTTTAATTGGCAAATTTCTGCTGCTTAATAAATGAAAAGACAACTAATTTGCCTTGTTTTGTTTCCCATGTTGTCTTGTCGCCCATTATGCAACCAAAATTGTTTTACACTTTAAAGTACTGACACAGTATTGTCTTTCTAGTCTTTTCTTTTAGTATTCTGGCTCAGAATCTTAGGAAGTAAATCGACTTTTATATTGTGAATGTAGTGTTAATCAATGTATTACATTTTGTCGCATAGATGCAATTGTTAAAGGCAGTGCAATGTAGCTTCAAGACGACATACGCACTGACGTGGTAAATATGACCTAATAAGGAGCAGTTGATTCAAATAGCAATTTTCAAACAACCTTGCGTCTACATACGTCATTGTTATTCATATTCTTTATTTAAATTATATTTATGATATAATATAAGATTTATAGTCAATTCATGCATGAAGAGTGCTCGCTCTAAATCGTTAAGCAATCATAGTACACGTAAGGGAAATTATGAATGCAAAAGAAAATTGTTTCAGAAATCTCAGCAACCGACCGTGCCCAAATTGAAACATTAATATAGGCCTTAATAATACCCCTGACGAATATGCTGACAAAATAACACTAAATGTATAAATATAATGTGGAAAAGTATGTCCGCAATGCTTTATTGCATACATAAATTACCGGTTAGATGTTTGTAACATTAGAAGAAATGCTGTATTTATAATACCTTATTTCGTATTTACTGATGTCAGGCTGATTGCTTTTGTATGTTAATGTATATCCCTATATCAGAAATACTGCCTCAAATTATTTTGTGGCATGAGATAAAAGCACAGATTGGATGTATCTATTTATGAAATTGATTAGCTAGTTTTACATTTAAAATGCGCTTTGTAACAACAACAATCACTTAAACCAATTTTATTTCTTATCGGTATATCAGATAGCAATGGTTTTGCCTGAATGTTGTTAATTTAAATTTATTAAGATTATTTTAGAGAAAAATGTTAATGATCATTTGGGTTTATCAATATGCTTTGAGACAAATTTAATTAAAATTCCCTCGTCTTTTTATACGTGTTACGACTAGAAAGACAAACTCTAGATATAATTGTTGAAAAAGTTTTCACTTACACAATTTGCACATACATTGTTTACATCTTATCTGCCTACATTATAGCAGTAGTGTCAAATAAAACACATACCTCTATAAGCCAACTTCGTTCCGCTATATTGACTAATAATGTACAAAATGTAAAGAGTCCATCATAAACATAAATAAATAATTCAAACGGTTTTAAATAGATATTAAATGCTTAGACAATGAACCAAAAGAGACTATAAATTCTTTCTTTTTTGGGAAAGTGTCACAAATCGATTTGCGCGGCCTTTTTGTTTAGAAAGGAAGGGTATAATTAAATAAAAGACATCTATCAGACACTCGTAACTTAATAACTCCACACCTCACAAGTTCACATTTATTCAGATGAGGGGGGCAATCCAATTGCTACACTTGACTCTAAAATGATCCGTCACGTCATGTACAGTACAACTTAAATTTGCAAAGTACTGGTTAGGCTTATTCATTTCATGAAGTTTTAAGGTCACCTGTACAAACCATAAACCATGAAAGGAACGTGTAACGTTCTTTTTAATCTTCAAGAGTGTACGAATTGGTGTGGTAACTATTTTTATAAAGCAACTTTTTATGTTCCGGTTTTAATACTGGTGTTAAGTGTGTTACTTGCTGTTAATAAAATATATGCGTACACATATGCTTAGTGTTATCCAACATTGTCAAAAACTGGAAATAATAACGTTTTGTGTTAACATTGGTGACAATTTCTAAAGGGTGCACGACATAAAGAAATATCATATTCTTAAATAGTATCTGTGTAAGTATTGTTCATGTAATTCTGTTTGGACGTTTGTTGTCAGAAGGCAAGTTCTTTGGGGTTATTGAACTGTTACCAATATTTTACATAATATGCATCCAACACGTTTTAATTGTTGTGATATCACATATAACAAATGGTAGATTTCCATTGTGCTTCCAAATCAATCCCATTGGTTGAGAATGGAAAAGTTTAATCTCTTAAACAATCAAAACTCTATCCTTTTGAATGTGATAAAGCAATTTTATTTCTTTAAATAAACAATACATAACATCCTTTATTTAAATACACAATACATAACATCATTCAAAAAGATTTCTGTTAAAATTCTTACTTTTAGCAGTGTGTTCTGATGAAAAAAAATCAAATTAATTTGTTGCCAGCATATGTTTCCCGACACTTGTTTAATTAAGAAGCAGCAAGGATCTGGCGGTTGAATTATTGTGTTTTATTTTAGAAAGTCTTTGAATGTGTATACAAAAGGATAAAACAGACATCGATTTCGCCTGTAAATCTAATTTAGTTTAGCTTTCTTCACCTTAATTTAACCAATACATTCGCGGATACAAAGTTGTTACGGATGTAAAAGATATCGTTTTGTTGAGTTGAAGCAAATTACTGTAAATTAAACTGAAATAGGATCGCTTGTTTCATATTCATACCCTTGCCTTGGTTCCGTTTATAAGACAAAATCAATAACGTCAGCAATTCTCACCACAAAAACACAAGTAAATTGCTTTTTTGACTCAAAGATCACTAGATCCACTGTTTAATACATCAGTAGATGGCAGGTTTGTGTACACTCTTATTAATGCTAAAGGATGTCCTGAAAGTAGTTCCTAACCTGTGTTAGTTTTTGCGCTGTAGTTTGTCCCACACCATTTCTGGAACTTAGTATTCTTTTTAAGCCGTTTCAAATAATGTTTTCATACCTGTATATCATAATCTGCAATCATATAGGTTGAAATTACAGTCAACAAGACAGTGCTCCTAACTAAATAATCAACGGGAAATATCATTTGTAGATTTCGTGACCAACTATTTCCAGGCAACACAGAGGGTTGGAATGAGACATTATAGGCATATGATTTGGGGATGGGAGAGATTTCTTTTACTAAGGTTAAACATATTTACTCTTCTTTAAAAATGCGGAATAATTTTACCTACCTATGTAAAATGTTTTCGTACATACTAGGCATTCCATAAGCGAAATACATGGAATATCAAAGAAAAAAGATATATATAAAAATGGAAAAAAATATCGTGCATTGTTTTTCTTTTAAACAAAGACTGTTCGCTTTACTTATTTCGTCAATGAGTGTACTTGAAAACGTAAAGTAGGAAGGGTCTACAGACTTTATGAGCCTTTTTTCTCTAGTTTCTAGTTGTTGTTTTTTTCTTTTTCTAAATGTTATTTAGATAGAGTTATTTAGTTCAGAAAATACATCTGAAGGCTAAAACATTGTGATAAAACATATCAAGAATACTTCAAATAAGTACATGTATATTTGTCTTTACCATCGAATATGGGATATATAATAATAAATGAAAGTTTGCTGGTACACATGTCCAGTGTAGCATTGGGTTTGCAATTGAAAACATTTATGCAAAATTTATTTACTAATAGGTAACACCGTGTTTTACGTGTTTAGTAGTGTCACGACGGTATTATATGCAGCTGTTCGGGAATCGGAATTGATGAGAATGCTTTTCTGTTGCCCATTAATCGTATACCTGCTTCCATAAGAAGTAGTTTATTCAACAGAATGCGTCAACGAATACGAGTAAACATGCTCACACAAACAGAACCCAATAGTCGTTACAATGAATATAAAGTATGTAGTCAGATTGGAAAGATCATAACTTCAACATATTGTTTAAAATATTCATCTAATTATGGTCTTCTATGGTCGTTTTATATTCAATGCATTAACAATAATGTTTCAGCAGTGCGTTGAGTGTTAATGGCAGTGCTTAACTCTACTAAAACCCACTTCAAAGTCCCTACAGTCGATAAAAAGAAGCCATAATTGACAAATGATGACGCAGATAAAGGCATTTGTAGTCAGCTGTAAAATACTGTAAATGATTGTCGTGGTTTAATCTCGTAAAACACAACACTAAAGGTCTTCATGAAATGGCCTTGACATATGGTGATATCAAATCAAGTTTACGGCCGATTAATACTAAAGCAAATATAGATATATAAATATGAATATATTTGCCATGGCAGTAATTTTCGAAAGACAATAAAAAGACACGACTTTACATATTTCAGAAGCAATACTTTTATGAACCTATACACAAATTCTTTTAAATTCAGCCTTTGTGACAGTTCGTTATTTACACTCTGGCTGCAAATTGGCATAATGAATAACTCGTCGAATCGAAATTTAATATAAAATATGAATGACATTAAATTTAATGAATTCTCATCATTTCCGACACAAAAAGTAGAATTGAGCTTTGCCTTGATATAACCTTACAACCCAGTAAAATAGAAATGTATACTTTAAGGTGATATCCCACTGTTTGCAAAATAAATATATAAAATAATACAACTCACTGTTTTGGAAAGTTGGGGTACATTTTCCTTGTACATGTACAAGTATATTTAAGACGAGTGTGATAACTGCTTATATTGTTATATAAGACAAATGGCGAAAAATCACTCTCTGCTAAATGTTCAATTTTATCAAATCTATAAAGAAACACGATAGTGATTTCTGCTAAAGTATATATCGACGTCAAAGTGAATTACTCGGATTGCTTTATAACGGTATCTTAATAATCAGTTGGCAATTAGTGGCCTAGATAGGAAACACCTGTTTGCAATGATTAGTTTGGATTTGTCATTCCTTGTTCAAACAGATCTACGGCATCAATGTACATTATAAACAATGACGAAGTTAGGTATTTGACCTGTACAAAAGGGTCGGATACCATCTTTAAAGATCTTGTACAAATCAGCAGACTTCTCATTACAATTGGGCAGGTAAATTAGTTTATCTTTACGTTTCGTAATAAAATGTTGATCAAAAACAATTGACATATTTACCTCATTTATCCTTTTAGTTAAGAACTCTTAAAACAAATTTTATCTTTCATAATTGTTTACATTTTAACTTATAGTATGCATGAAGTTTCAGCACAGTGCCAAGAAATAAAAAATATATCATTGTAGATTGACAGCCCCGAACGCTTCTTGTTTCATCTGTTTTATGACATCATTATTTAACCTTCGTTAAAGGCAATTTACACATTCTCAGACTATAAGTCTAAAAGTGATTATCGAATAAATTTAAAGCTCGGAAGTTCAAACTAAATGAGAGTAAATGTTAGATTTCGAAATTTAATGGCACCCTTTCGTCCTCTATTAATTCAAAATTGGTTTAAGCTACCCAGAAAATTGATGAATTTCAATCCGAGAACTTGTATGAATCATTATGTTCGGCAGTCCTATTTTTCCATGTGATTAGAATGTGTTCCAGTAACAGATACTTTTTACGACACAAGTAGATATCTAGAGATCTTGATATATGTGCTAAGATTTCTAGAAATTACACTCTCTCGAAATTCTCTCGTGGTTATGTTCCTTTATTGTTCAGGATTTTCGGCAAATTGAGCAACTAAATGAGGATATATGAACCACTAAACCAGTGTAGTGACAATGGAATGTATATCATTTTTATGCTTTATAAATAAACTATTCTGTGGAGACATAATAATCACATTCAAATGGCCAGAAGTTGCTGAAATCAAATATGTTTGAATATTTTGATCAAACTTAGTTTAACTAAATAGTTTTTGAATTCTTCCAGATGTTTAATTGGGTAATTTGCATGGTAAATAATATCATTCAATGTGGTGATTGCATGCGAGTTTTTTTTTTATTATTATTATTATTTTTTTAAGAAACACTCGTTCACTCCACTTTTGTATTATGTAACCCATTCATGTATGGGTGACCGAATTGTTTGCTAATTGCTTTACTTTTATTATTGTTCCAAAAATACATTGTTTGCACCTCATAATATCAAAATAATATTTTATTAATTTATAAAATGTACTTGTTGTTATGGTTTCTGCAGACTCAATCACCGTTCTTAACAGGTTAGTGCAATGATTACTTCTCTGTTTGGAAAATAAATTCTAATGTATGTGACATACTTAAGGAAGAGACTGTGAAAAAGTCGTTTCAGTGAGCTGGTGACGTTGATTTGCAAGTTGAATGCTTCAAAATGTAAACAGCCAATCTACAAGAGATTTGTTTGGTGTGAGTATGTATGCAAATTCCATTGTTTGTAATTTTTTACAATAATGTCATTTGTTGTTCGAATCTCATCTAATCAACACAACTGACATCCTTCTTTATTGATAACAAAAAATTAAGAACATATATTTAATGTATACAAAACAAACTGTATCATAATATTAAATGCTTTAATGACATTTAATGCACATTTAAGGACAATAAGCTGCACGTAACCTCGATGCTTTTCCCTAAATAAAGACAAACAAGTATGTATTTTGTTACTTGTGTTGTGCCTAGATGACACTTTTTCATATTTTGACATAAATCATATGCATTCACATATTTGTTTTCGGAGTAGCCATGATAATTCAACGTTGAAACTTCATATAAACATCCTTTTTGTGAGGAAGCCTACAACGAGTTTAATATTCTTAGAAAGTAATTCTGAATAAATTAACCAGGTAATTAAACAGGGTCAGTTGTTATTCATTAAGTAACGGAAATTACAATCTTTCCTTTCCTTGGTTCTTGTTGATTATATTTCTGTTTGTTGTTTTCTAATCAGAATTAGCAATGCGTCTTTATTTAAGTCTCACGAAAATCACATACATTTAAAAGACACTTCTTGCTATATACATTTTTGGGTGAAATGCGTCTTCTGTGTCCAGATATAAATGTAATAATTATAACAAATGGGATAATAAGTACACTATCTTTTCTGAGCGATGTGTCTCGTATTGATTGGCCTCTCGCATTCCTGAACTATTATGTACTGCTGGAAATAAGTGCGAGAGCTGTAACCAAATACTCACCACCTTCCAGAAGTCAACATGCGACTGATCATGTCTTCATGGTGTACTCAAGTTAATTATCATCTGCTTGATATAGCACACACGTGGTTTTAGTTGGGAACTTTCTGGATCTGGAAAATAAAAATAAATCTTACTAAGCATTGACTTTATCTGCTAATGGCATGATAATGAAAAATACCACCAATTCTATCTCAGGTGGTAGAGCGTCGGCTTGCGGATCGGGAGGTCGTGGGTTCGAACCCCGGCCGGGTCAAACCAAAGACTTTAAAGTTGGTAGTAGTGGCTTCCCTCCTAACGCTCGGGGCGAAGGGGACAGCATTACGCCTGACTCGTCGGTGTCAGTATAATGGACCGGCCGGGTTCAGTCCTTGGGCACCTCATAAGTGCCCCTGTGCTATAATGATTGAAATGTCGCTGCGCAGTATCGGAAAAAATGCCGGCTAATCCATCCAATCCATCCAATTCTATCGCTGTGCAGAGCTGTTAAATTTTGGCAACAACTGATCCAAATAAAGTATAAAGATGAATCAAGCATGATATAAAATCGAGTATTATTGTATTCTACTTCACGAGAGGTCATTTGAAACTGTGGCGGGAAGTTATACAGACTTCTGTAGCATCGATTTAGGCAAACCTTAGTTCATGTTGACAGCAGTCAGGCAAAGTCTCTATAGTTATTAAAACATGTACTTTAATTGTGAAATGTGACACAAGGCAAAAGGTATTCACGTGCAAATTAAATGCTCCGTCGACAATTCCACAAAAGCACGGCATTAGACTAGCAGACAACAACCAATATTTAAGCAAATAAAGGTGCAACATTCATTCTCAAGGGATGTTTGGATAAAGTAAAAATGAATATTTTTAGAATAGTAATATATGAAAAGGTCCTATCAGAATTACCACATATATATGTAAATCCTAACTAGCTCTAGACAAAGGCAATACGGGTCAATGTAAATGCGACGAAAGCTCAGAGACGAGAAAAAGTGACATGTTTTAATACTTCAAATCATATTTTAACAACTGAACTGGTGTGTCTATTTTAGCTATCTAATTATCTTATATCTTTCTTCTCTTTTTTAAAGGTTTATCAAGTTTTTTCTGCAAAAGGCTTTGATATTGTGAACTCCTATTTTTCATAAATGGTAAAGTTAAAGTTAACTCTAAGTCATTAACACCACACATTGCATACAATGAAACGGAATACATGTACCCTTCCTATTTAACATGGGCGAATGTTCTGCTTGGAAGACTGTTTTCTAAATGTGCTATGATAGACACCGTTTTATGAACTGGGAATGGTTGATGGACACGAAGTGTATGATGATTTATTTGGATATGAAATAGCCTTAACATGTCTATGTATAATAATTCTTGTGTATTAAGTACGTGAAATGTCAATCAACAGTCAATCCTTAAGTGGAATGTCTGCATCAGGAAACACTGCAAAAAAAGTATCGGTTATCTTGGCTTACTGATTTTATCCCACCATCTCTGTAAATATCGGTTGATATAACCCGTGTGATAAAGATGCGCTTTATCAACCGATATTCGGGCACCTGCTCTAAGCCGGACTACTTTTTTGACGAAAAGATCTGGAATGTTTTCGAAACACATTTATCGCGTAATTATGCTTGTGGCCACGCCAAGTTTCGATCTCTGTCCTGCAGGATTGAAAATTTAAGTAGCAGCCTCTTAAGCGACTGAGCTAACCGGACAGTTCATCGCGATCTTCCGAAACAATGAAATAGAAAATTTGTAAACAAAAACATAGACAAAAGCTTTATTAATAAAAATATACACATTTTCAATTCAAATACTTGCACACACAAAAATCTTAAACAACATGTAATACAGGCACATGATTAAAACTGTTTAGGGATAGTAATAAAATCAATCAAAGTACGAATTTGTAGTCGGCAAAAATAAAAACAACTATCAAAATGATGACATTTGGTGTGAATGGAAAGAATGTGATAAAGAATCGTGTTAAAACCTAAGCAGTGTTGTAGAGATGTGCTACGAGAATTTCGAGGCAAAATTGGGCTTTAATCCCAACAGTTTTGAGAAGGAAATTGATCTTGAATCTGTGGCTGTCTCAGAAAGAAGCAATCAGCTGCATAATCTGAGGACAGACCCTGATGATCAAATGTCGTTACATGATATATATTCAAATGCTTTATATAGAGCTCAATCTTTAATTTAACAAAATGCAGCTGACTACATAGATCTGGACAAATGTGCTAATAAATCAGATACCAGCACACCACCTCCAATCCCAATATTTCTCCAAATTTCGCAAGTCACCCTGTCATAAAAACAACTATCTTCGCAATTTTCAATGGCATATTCAATGTTCAGAATTTCAATGTCATCAACAATTAAAATCCATGAGCAAACTGTTTGTTACAACCACAAACAGACACAAACCTCGAATGTAATTCACGTTTCTTAATGCCATATGCGTAGCAACTTTTATGTTACACGGCCTTGACATTACACACTACACTCGGAACACTGCTTTCTGATATTCTTAGCCTCGCATGATAACATTTATCTATATCAACACTAATCTGGTATTCTCTATATATAGAATTGAATTTCATGAAATTATTATTTAAAAACATTTCAGTTAATAAGATTCTATAAACGATCAGACTGATATTCCTATAGAGTTGACGTGTCGTTTATTTTAACAACCATCAGTCAACCATATATATATATATATATATATATATATATATATATATATATATATATATATATATATATATATATATATATATATATATATATATATATTATATATATATATATATATATATATATATATATATATATAATGTTATATGCAATGATTAAATATCGAATGAAGGCAATGAGTAGTAACAAGGTGGATTTAAGAAACATTTTTCAACATTTGTTTTCTGACAACATCTCTTTGACTGTATGTTTTAACCATAATACAACCAACAAACGCAAACATTTACACCTAATCTTGGACGAGCACCCAGTCAGTGAAGTGAATAGCCTGCAAATCGGCCACAAGATGTTTTTTCGTTGTTGTTTTTTTTACTTGTTATTTGAATGTTAGACATACATAAAGTTCAAGTATTGGGATAGCTCAGCCTTATTCTTTTTTAACTCAACTACTTCCTTGTATCAAAAGCGATAGTGAAAATGAATTTTAACAAATTTAAATTTAAGATCGTAATGTCGGCCGAAAAGCTAGAAGCTGGGTCTTAAATCTTAATTTTCAGCTTGTGTGCTCACAGAGATTCAAATCATTCTTTAAATAAAACTTCTAATCTCGAGTTCACCGCGGCTTTAATTTTGTTATAAGAGCTTCAATTTGTAAGCAAAGTGCAAAGAGGCTTTAATGGTACCAGACATCGTTAAATAAAGCTTCTATTTTCCGTAATCTTTAACCTAAGGACTGACGTACTGACGTACAAATAGAGTACATACACACACACACACACACACACACACACACACTCACACACACACACACACACACACTCACACACACACACACACACACACACACACACACACACAAACAAACAAACAAGCACACACACACACACATACAATCCATACATACATCCATCCATCCATCCATACATACATACATATGAGTACATTTATATAACTAGCCCCAGTTCACGTCTATACGGTTAAGACAAACTACCTCCTTGAATACGACAATAGGTCATAGGTTTATGTTCTCAATTAGATTGAAGGAAAGCCCTAACAAATATTCATTTCGACCGATATACGCTTGTGTAACTCTGTTTGACGATTGCGCCCACATTTTGTCGGATAAAACGTACCAGCACTTCCTTTTCATATACAGTGAATCAGTTCGCGAAAAAGTAGGCAACTGTGGTTAATCAATGAAAATTGCTAGTGAATATAAGACTTCTAATCTCGAGTTTACAGCAACTTCTTTCTTGTTAGAGGAACATAATGAATAAAGTAAAGAGCAATGAAACGTTTATCGTAACAGACGTCGTAAATTAAAGTTCCTATGTTCAGTGATTGTGAATATTAAGTCTGCTTGGGCCAATCAATATATTGACAACTAGTTTTACTGTTGTTATCATTTTTAAATGTAGTTTGAGCCTGATCATTTTTAGGAAATGAATGTATTATACGCAATACTAAATAAGCATGATTGTTGTTAGACTGTGGTAAAATATAAACTTTGGCTCCGTATGACCTATCAAGTGTCTGTGTGCCGTAAAACCCAAATACAAAATATTAATTCTATTGTCAGTAGTAGGACGTAAAATAATTTCATGAGCTACAATACAAGATTACATGTTGTATTGTCATACTTCAAAGGCGTATAAATCTGATGTCAAATTAGTTACAGTGCCGAATTACATACTGTAATGTCAAATATTACAGACGTATGAATCAAATGTTAAATTAGGTGGTGCAGTGGCTGATTATTGACTGTAAATCCATTTGTCAAAGGCGTGTGATTGTAATGTTAAATCAGGTAGAGTGCCAGATTACATACTGTAATGACCGGGCCGCCTGGTTTCGCAGTCTTTATAAAGTTGGCTACAGAAAGAGGAAGCCCAGGGATCAGTCCCGTTTAGCGACAATCAAAAGTCATTAAAATGACATTATATAGCGTTCTTGTCAAAGCTAAACCACACAGACGTGTAGTTGTATGAATGGTTATCCAGTGGCAGGATAGATATTGTGACTGACAGTGTTATCATGCCAGGTTTCAGACCACGATAAACACACTGTATGCAGGAATATATCTGCTTCAAGCGAATTTGTTTGACTTAAGGTATTGTCGGTGGAACGATAAGCCAGTGAAACAAAGATATGTATCTTATTATGTTAGTGGCCAAATGAGTATGAATCTTAGGTCAAATCAAGTCTAGAAGCAAAATACAAACTGCAATGCCAGACGTACATCACAAATCATTACGTTAAAAATATTAATACAAATTCCCGAGTGAGTGTGCAATATATAGTAATGTTGTAACAAATTACTGCGCAATTCTGGCTCTTACTGTACTCATATTAGATGTAATAAAGTATCATTGTTTATTTAACTTGATCGTGCTGTCTCAACGGAAATAGTACCATACATGTATATAAGCATTTTTAATTAATACTTGTAGGGGAAGAATTCAGTTCAAGACCTCGATGTCACATGCGTATACATATAAGCGTATGGTTAAAAGAATGCACATATTGTTTCTATTTGGTTACATATCAGTGCCAAGAAATGTTTAAACATTGGCACCGTTTCATGAAACCAGCAGCATCTGGTTGCTATTCCGTGTGCAATCGTTTTTTGCCGGCTGACTGTCCCAATGCGGTAACTTTTATCTAGAGTGGTTCAGATTTAAATGTCTATGATAATTCTTAAACCTTTTCTTCTTTTCCTATTGAAACAAATCAATAAGTTCATACCTATTTTAGGAGATATGTGACATCTTTCACACTGTTGTTAACACATTGTTATCTACCCAAAGGGGCCAAAGATCGACTAAAATGAAGATAAGCTATATTTTTATTAAGATTAAGCAAAAATACATTAGTTGACACATTCTTAATGACACATATGACATGGAAAATAAGATAATCAGGTATATGTTGCATATGTTCCACTTCGCATTCAAATGAAAAAAGCAAAGTCTGTGTCATGTCAAACTTTATAATGTTAAGCGCCTTTTGACGGTAAAGATTTAACTAAACTTTGTGTTTGTTGGCCTCATTCAACATTTGTAGCACATGCCATGAAAAGTGAAACATACACAGATTGTGTAATGGCCTTATTTCGTCCAATAACACGAGTTTGTCAAGCGTATGTGGCAATATATATGCAAATTTATGGCTGCTTGTGTTTGCTATGTTGTTTCTAGCGATCATTACGTTAGTGAATGCTGTTGTTGGAATTGAGTAGGTGATCGATGTAAAATTTAATTAAAATGCCTAAACAAGAAATGGAAAATAGGAAAATTTAAAACAGAATCAATAGTTATTTTCTAGCTGATTGTATGAAAATATATTCAAATGAGTATTGCCCAAGGTTCCGATGTGTGTCAAATATATGTCAATGTATACATCGTTCAAGAAGAGGTGAAAGCATGGCACTTCAAAACAGCTTACTGTTAAACAGCTTACGGTGGGCAAATAATAAGAGTTCTTATTTCTGTGTACTCAAAACTTGAAGCATATATAAAAATCCCACAAACAAGCTTAATAAGTAATAGTAATAACTTAATCTAAATGAAAACTATACAGAGCATCTTGCAGAGTCAGATCTTTAAATAAAAACAGTACACCGGGAATCTCTCTAGCAGGCCCTATGCATTGTAATATTGGCACTAGACAAGGAGATTTGAGTTTGCCTAAAATCTTTAGTTTATAAATTAACGAGTTAGAGACATATTTGAGAAGGCATTGTAATAATGGAATCTTCATAACAAATGATGTACCCGATGTGTTTTGTCTCATGTTTGCAGATGATGTTGCCTGCTGCGCAGACACTGTTGTTAATCTGCAGAGACAGTTAAACGCTGTATCAACATTTTGTGGGGAAACTGGCATGACTGTTAATCTAAATAAGTCGGAAATTATTGTTTTTAGAAATGGTGGTCCGTTACGTAATAATGAATCTTGGACATATAATGGAAAAACAATTAAGGTAACTAATATGTATTAGTATTTGGGCTTATTGTTTACTCCAAAATTATCATGGTCACAAACGAAAAAAAGTTAGCTGTCCAAACTAGAAAAGCTATTTGTAGTATTAAACTTTATCAGAAACCTTTCGGCTATTTAAGCCAACATTAATTGTTTAAGCTTTTTGATTCTATGGTAGTTCCAATATTGACTTTTAGATCTGAAATATGGGGGTTTAGTTATTCTGAAGAAATTGAAAGGGTGCAAACGGATTTTTAGGTACTTCTTAGGTGTTAACACATCAGTGAATAATTCTGTGGTTTTAGGCGATTGCAGCCGTCTGCCATTGTGTTCTATATATTTTGTTAAATGCATTAAATACTGGTGTAGTCTTCTGTATATGCCTAATACAAAATATCCAAAAAAAATCTATAAAATGTTGTATTCATTAGATTGTTTTGGATGTAGAAATTGGGCTACGTATATCAAAAAGATTTTATTAAGATATGGTTTTGGTTATGCATGGATAGCACAGGAAGTTAAGGTAATTTGTTTATATTTTTAAACAACGTATAAAAGACTGCTTAAGTCAACAGTGGATATCTTTAATTACATACTCTACTAGATGTGACATATATAAATTGTTCAAATCAAATTTAAACCCAGAGAAGTATATTTCTATAGACTTACCATCCCATCAAAGAAAAGACTTAGCCAGATTTAGATGTTCAAGACACAAACTTGAAATTGAAATAGGAAGACACCAAGGAATACCACGAGAATTAAGGTTTTGCAATTATTGTTCAAATAATAACAATGTTCAAGTTTTGGAGGATGAATTTCATGTATTTTTTGTCTGTCCAAAATTTTCTGATTTAAGAGAAAGGTATATTTTTAGCTGGTATAATGGTAGAACCGAAAAGATAGATTCTATAAATATCATGAAGTCTGAAAATGTAAACAGTATTAAGCAAATTACATTGTATATTCATAAAATGTTTCAGGTAATAGAAAAAAGTTTTAAATAACAGGGTTTATTATGCTGTGATCTACTCTGCTTGAGACAAATTCAAAAATCACATCAGACGTTTGAATTGTGTGTCAATATATCAAATTGATAATGGTATATTTATCTGTATTTATGGATATAGATAACTTGTTACATAATTGCAACTCATGAATTTTATATTTTTACATGTTTATTTGTATTTTTGGCCGGAGGCCTCTATACGAGAAATAAACTTTCTGTATTCTGTATTCTGTATTCGGTTAAGCCAGTGTCTTTGCAAAACAGTTTCCATGAACAGTATATTATAAAACGCGTTCATGCATTAACTGTAAATGTTTGATAAAATATTTTAACATACATGATATCGGGTATCAATCGATAAGTCCTTATAGCCAAAACTCTTTACTTACGAACATTGGTGAAGATTTGAATGTCCTTATAAATGCAATAGATCAAACCAGGCAGCAGAATATTTCGCTCGCTTCTATTCAAACCTTAATTCTTTTCCAACCAATAAAGAGTACACATGACATATTAAAGTTTTAAGTATAAAATTTCATTACTAATTATTAGTTTTAAAAGTATGACTGCTTTCATGCTCAAAGCAAAACAGTACATAAATAAACATTACTAATAGTTTGCGTTACAGTGGCATATATATAGCCGACTGACCGTTCCAAGGCGGTAACTGCTGGGTTTGCTAATTTTGTTTAATGACTCATCACATTTTTGTTTTTATTTTTAAATTTGTCTACTTTGTCATACATTCTTATACTTTGCATGTGAATACCTTTGTCCAGTGCCTTTTAAAAATTTGGTTTAGGTTGCAAGGGCTTTGTCATATTTCTTTATCTAAAATTTTGATTAAGAAACAGCATTTTTAAAAGTTCACCACCTCCCCATATATGTAGATGAGCCCGAGTTTTAGTTTAAAACTCTTGACAAAGTTAGAAAACACGTTTAGAAATGTTATAATTACTAAAACGATGGTTATCCCAAACAAAGGCAGAAAATATAAGGCCAAAATGCACAATTGACTTTTTGGCTGCGACATATTCCGTAAAACGGTCGATGTTAACTTTTTGAACTAAAGCCCGATATGAGACAAGACCCTAATTACGACCTATGATAAAACGGCTTCTTAGGACATAAATTATTTATTCTGCTAAAAATATATGTCTATCCATCAAGCTATTATTCGATTGTGGTGTTAGTACGGCAGCAATAGTGGTTTCGATTCAGGACACCGTGAATTGTTCTCTTGACACGGAGGTCACAATGGTGCCAGTCTAATATATCAGTTGATGACAGCTCTATTCACACTTGTATATCCTTACCAAAACTCTCTATTAACAAATTTCGTCTGCCTCCCATATAGTTATAATAATTTAATAGGTAAATAAGAAAAGGTCCTATCCACAGATATTTTGAGCAGTCATACTTTTAAGACTAATAAGTAATAGTTAGAATGAATAAACGTATTAGTTATAATAACAATGATAATTTGGTATATAATATTCTTTTATCAGTTTTAAACTCCCGATGCAAAAACTGACAATTACATTTTTCACTTTAAATATTTATATTGGTTGCTTGTTACAAACACTTGAAAAAGTACTAGGCTGGAGCACCCACAAACCCAAACACCCCATTCTGACCGTCTGCTAACTTACCATTTCAAGCTACAGTGTATAACTGTTGGCTTTTCGTTATATGGATAATGTCTTAGTTCTGAGTTTTATCACATTTGCATTTACTCCGTATTCCTTTGCCTGATAATACTTCACAATTTTATAATTTGTGAAATTTTCCTTATGACTTTTTTCTTATAAGATGTTACTTAACTCATAGTTGCCTTATATGCACTATCAATGTACTTAAAGAGCAAAGGTATTACATTCATTTAAATGTTGATTAGTTAATACAAAGCCCATCTTAATATCATAACATGTAACGCAAATACGAAGTAACAGTCACATTATTTCGAAATTAATTCTTTTTAATAAAAAGTAAAAGCGCAGACGAACTTTGATAATATAGCATACATCAATAAACTTAAATGAACAAAGGATAACAATACATGTAAAACAGACGGGAATACAAACAACGAGAATATGTTAATATTTATATATTATGTATATATTTCTTTTGAATGCTAATTATTTCCTTTATTTACTTTGCAATTGACATTACAGACCTAACAGTACATCTTTACAACAATTCCTATTTCATGAAATATGAAACAAATAACGCTCACACAAACAAACACACACACAAACACACACACACACACACACACACACATACACACACACACGCGCATACAAACAATACAATTTGATGATTTTGGAAACTATCGATTACGTTAACATAAAAAATGACTTTATTCTTAAAATCATAAACTATTACAAGAAACAAACTTGTCTCTGTTTTCAGCACAGTCAAAAGGAAAATACGAATTTTCACCGTGATTTGTTAAATTCAGTTCACAAATAAAAAGTTTGCTCAGTGTTGTGTCAATCTTCGTCATAACATGTCTGTTGATACGGATGTCATAACGTTATCAGTCTACATTTTCAGTTGTTGGCAGTTCTATTCAATTCATGTCTTTATCAAAAACTTGCGAAAAGTGTGTGTCTGTGAGTTATGCAAATAATGCACTTTTAAAATGATTTGTTCCTTCCCAAACCCCAAGACGGTTACGAAAATTAACCCTTGTATTTACTTGGCAACTAGGAACATATTCTATTACCATACACTGCCTTTAAGACAAAAGAAAGTATGACATTAAGTCTTTGAGTTCCCGACTGCACAGATAGATCGGTGAAGTAACCAGACACCGTGAAGTTATGTGGGTAATCATTTTACTACGTAAAAAGACGTATTTGTCATTAACAAAAATTTGCCTTTGTGAAACTACTACTACGCATGAACGAATATAAGTGAACGACAATGTCACAGATCACTTGTGTGTTTTCTTTCTTTCTTGCGGTGTTGATCATTTTAATTGTATCCTGACAGTTTCATTTATTTTATCTCAAAGGACAGTACATGTACTTTAAATTAAAACTTCTAATCAGCGAGTTCTGATCACAATTTCAATTTAAACAGCCAATGTCATTGTATTTATTCACAATAAAACCAAACTTTTTTTTAATCATTGAATTTACAAGTTAACCGCTTATTTTGTACCGATTTATTTAATTCTATTTAAATCAATGCAATCAAGGAAACAATATATTTAATTAGATGTAGTTGTTTCTAGGAATTGAGTTGAAATACTCGGAACGCAAAAACATTGTTTTCTTACAAATCCCTAACCCATTCATCGATCCCTTAGTCAGTGAAAGAACAGTAAACATTTCTGATTTCAGTCAATTTGTTAATAAATTGTTCTCTAGATATGTAGGTCAAAACGTTGCGTCTGACAGGACAGTCGATGACAGTCCTGTTTATACTTAAAGATCCATGTTAGAAAACCCTGTTTTCTAAATGTTTTGCTGCGCATGTTTGAAAACAACTTTTCCTTTTCATCTAGTTCTCCAAACTAAATTTCTCATTTTGATCTAGAGTAATTCTACAGATTTTTATGTTTCTGTGACATTAAGACTATCTTAGGTGATAAGTTAAACTTTAAAGAAATAAACACATTCCTGCAAACTGTATCTTTTCCGAATCAGCCACTTAGTGTTCAGTTTTTTTTTTGTTAATTAAATATTGTAAAATAAGAAAAGGAGAAATATCACAAATATAGGCCTCTGTACTACCTCTACACCAGGGCATACATAGTGAATGAAAAATGTGACAATAAACAGTGACGAGATATTACACGCAAAAGGAAAACCCAACATTACCGTCTTAGAATGGATGCTGTGTAGCAGTATGATGTGATGGTACATGTATACTACTATTGACTGCATCATTAAACGCTGTCATCTTATGTTTAAGCATTTACTGAAGGTCATTCATTTCATCTGAGACAGCGTAGTAGTGATAAACTAATCGTCTTGAAATCGATTGTGCGTAGTAGAATGGCAGAAGAAATTACAAACCTCGATTAATGAATCAATTAATACTTCTACTGTCTTGAGACCGTTTACTCTCAAACAAGCCTGCTGTCGCTGGTTGATGATCAATCACGTCAGAGTCACTGTGGTGAGACATGTTGGATTTTGCGGAAGGACTACTTTTTTGTGAGGTTTGCTTCTTGTACAGTAAAGGTTGCCTTAGGACCGTACACATTTGCACAGGATGTCAGCAAACTGGTCTTAACACATTCGTCTTTAATCTTTTTTATGTTACCTTTTACATAAAGCATATAGTATGTCTCTATGCTAAATGTATTATATGCACTAAGAATATCTGTCACTGTATGAATATAACAAATAATATATCAAATTGAAATCATGTCCCTTACCATTAGTTTTATGTATTATTATTAAAATAATGCAATTTATGGGGTTTTTTTTATCTGTATCAATGTTAATTATTATCAGTATTGATTTGAAAGAAACTAGTTGCAATATCTCTCGTATGGTAATGGGAGCCGCAACGTTTGAAAAAAAAATACATAGTCTGAAATTGCGTGTTTTTCATATAGATCTAGGTCGCCGTAAACACGTGCACCGATATCATTATATATTATCGTTTAGTTTATTCCAGAACGTCAGTGTATTACTAGTCAACAAATACATCTTTTTCGGCTGCCATTATAATACTCAAGGTTAGACATGCCTGGCTTTGAATTTCAAGGACAAACTAGTGTGTTGTTTAGAACAGTTGCGTTGATTTTCTTATAACTGACATGGTCTCTTGTGTTGGTTTGTATTGTGTCATAGTCAAGTGACGGATACAGTCAATCACTTAAATAAGAGTCAGACGAAATGTTAACATTGAATGAGATTAAAAGTAACTGTAATGAATAGAAATGAGGCGTGTTTATGTGATTTCAGGATTCGACTTTTAATGTTTTTCTGATATCATACACGATTTTACTTTTTCAGAAATAAATGGCACGTTAGTTCGGTTTTTGTTTCCGTCTTTACGAAAAAAAGCAGGCATGTAATGTGTCGTCTACATTATTTTTCATTTGCATTTGGTTGACATGTGAATGCTATTGTTGTGTGTTTTTTTTCCTTTTTACATTTGTTACATACATCCCTACTCATAAGAACTAGTCATATTTAAGAATCCTTATTCCTTCTTCTATAGCTGGGATTTATCAACTAAAAAATGCTAAATAATGATATGGTGTGTTATCCTGACATGGATGTTATAACGTTATCAGCTCTATAACTCAGTCGTTGGCAGCTATATTCACGTTGTTGTATCTTTATCATAAATTGTCAGAAATTGTGTCAGTGTGTAATGCCATTAATTTGCCTTAATACTTTTGCTTTACTCCAAAACCAATAATATTAAAATATGACTCAACATTTAACATTTTATACGTGTTTATTGAACTTAACATCCAGGGGGAAAGCTAACGTCTTGAACTAATGTTAATCACCATGATGTCAACGTTGTTAAAAGCATGTTGCAAAAAGGTTAAGTAATTGTTGGACGGTGAAGTATATAATGTTCGCTTATTTTAATATATTTAATGAAAACAATTGTTTCCAAAACAAGTTTCTTTTAATTATAAACATGTTAACGCAAGGATGTAGCTCTGCCAACGATTCCTGCGATAAACATGTATGCAATGGTATATGTAATGTTTTTTCTTTTGTTAAGTGTTAATTGCTGCGAGGATTTCATGGAGATATTGTGAATGCTTAAAATACTTAACTTTACACGAATGCATTTCTTGATTAATTTGCAATGATAGTAACAGTTTGTAAGTGCACTCATTATATTCCATACATCTATGCATGTGTTCCTACGTAAAACACATTTTGCAAGAGAAGTTTGTCATAATAATAGAAAAGTCTGCCAGAAGATTCTTCATAAGCGCTCTGGAATATAAGTCTAGCAATAAGAATATATGACAAAGTCCTATGAGTATTGCAACATATACCAAACTCCGAAAAGGCACAGAACAAAGGTTTTTCACATGCAAGCCAAGCGAAAAGTAAGAACAAATTTGTGATGAGTCATTTAAGGAAAAGAGCAAACCCGACAGTTACCGCCTTGGAACGGTCAGTCGGCAATATGGACCGACTGGGGTGCTTAAACCGGTTTTACATAGCTCTAACCGCGCACTTCCTGACGAGTTTCTCAAATGCAAGCAACGAAAAGAAAAACGATCTATTTTAAAAAAACAAAATGTTCATGCGCTGATATTTTCTATACGTTATGACGAAAGTAGTGACGTCATCGAAAAATAATGTCCACATAGTGATCAGAAAAGGAATATGGTAGTATTTCTATTTGAAAAACAACACAAAAATGGTTGACCACAAATAAAATTAACTTTCTGAATCATGAACAAACATGACCAGAGACGAATAAATGGTTGTAGCATCCTGTTTATGTGAAGATGGAATTGAAGAACCAAAGTTCAATGTCCATCAAAGGAAATACACGTAACAATCCTTATAGGATGAATTAAATGACAACATAGATTACATGCACGGGGAGATTTTTTACGACCGCCACACTGCACAAGTAACATTGTTGTGATTATGAAAAAGAATATATGACAAAGTCCTATGAGTATTGCAACATATCTCAGGTTGAACTTATAATGATTAGTGTTCCTTTAATTGTACACATAAACCCATTTTATTAGCATATGCAGTTATTGCTCTGTTAACACCATTTTTAATTTGTATATTCACTTAAATACATATCATATATTATTAAATCATAAAATGATTTTTTTAATGTTCTAAAGCTAGTTTATACGTTTATAATGTTCCACCAAAAGATATTGGAATTTGCACTGCAAGGTTGCCTTTAAGTAGGTTTACGATTGCGCAACAACCGCTTGAAGCACTCTTGTTAAATATTCTGATGTCTTCTGAGTTTGATCTGTGTGAGCCAGACTAAAGTAGGTCGGTATATTTCGCAGACAGACGGGATGTTCTCTTACGGAAACATTCACGAAGCCGTAATAGAACAGGTTTTTAGCCAACGTATCTGTACTAATTCTTGTTGGCTTTTCACTGCTATTGCTTAAACATACATAGGCCGCAATAGCTTAAGTAGTAGAAAGTCGGCTTGCGGATCGGGAGGTCGCGGGTTCAAATCCCGGCCGTATCAAACCAAAGACTTTAAAGTTGGTAGTAGTGGCTTCCCTCCTTTCGCTTGGGTCAAAAGGGACAGCATTACGCCCGACTCGTCTGTGTCAGTATAAAGGACAGGCCGGGTTCAGTCCCTGGGCACCTCATAAGTGCCCCTATGATATAATGATAGAAATGTCGCTGCACAGTATTTAAATATATTCAAGATTATCAAAAGTGTTTAACTGAATCACCGCTCGCACTAGAAATCAAATCCAGAAAAAAACTATTATTAGAACAGCTTTTTGATACGACGTTAATGCTGTAACGTACGCAACAATCTGGACACAATGATGATAATTACACACATATGAACCTTACTTCTAAAAATGAAAGCCTGGACATATTGACATCCGTTAACGGAGCCTATCTTTGTTCACTTCGAGTAATATGAATATGAAGTTATGTTAAAAGAATACCTATCCTGCTTAGGATATCTCCACTATCTTCCCTCTTCGCTGTTTGCTTAGACTTTATAATTGTTAACTCTATTTATTGGTAGTTGAAGCGTATGACTAATTATTATTTCTTAATGTCTTTAGTAATAAAATATAGCAGAATACTCATTAAACCTTACAACATGTAAATAATTAGAACTGTTATGGAACGGGCGGGGTATTTCCTAGCATACATGATAAGGAAAGTAATGATACAGTTTACAATGCGATATTTAACAAAAACTGTTATTTTTTACTTCATTTCGCAGACATTACAACTACATGTATTAACATTACAGTTAATGTTAAAATAATTTGAATGACTGAATTAAATAAAAATATGAAAAGAAAAGAAACAAATAATTGAATTAATTAAAAAAATGTAAAAGGAAAAGAAAAAATAATTATGTATGTTTTCTTTTAACATACAATCAATAATTTCAGACTCATTGTGTCGTTTTCTTTAGTTGTCAAATGGCTATACATGAACAATGTTGAAATAAATCTGACTGCAATATTTATCGAAGCATTAGATATATACGCTTTGTCTAAAAAACATTCACAAATATTCGTCTGTTGATAAATGTATAGCTCGATAGATAGGGCACATAAAATTTGTGTGTGTGCGAGGGGTGTGTGTGTGTGGGGGGGGGGGATATTGTCGGGTGATAGGGGCGGTGCCAATCATATACCGCGATGTAATGGTTCCATTTGTACCTTTCAGCATTTTCAGGATGTGTTAACATTTAATCAGGACAGTTGACGCATGTCAATTACCAATTATTGAAAATAGTATTGTTACTTGCTATACGGAAACATTGTAAACGTAGACCGTGGTCCCCATTCTGTGTTACTTTGAACATTGTCTATATTTATATAGAAGAAGCAGCAATGGTAATCTAGAAAATGTGTTTTTAAAACAAGCTTATGTTTTCGTTCATGAAATGAAGTAAATTGATTTGCGAAAAACATACCGTGGGTCTATACGAGTTTTATGTTTTTCATGTAAATACAACTAAGATGCTAACACAGCGCATTTTAAAATTCATAAAACAAACGTGGATTATAGTCCCTGTCAAGACGAAAAGTATGTTGATTCGAATGTCTTTTAGCAGGTGGTTCTACCGGGAGATATTTCTTCCTCAATCGTTTATGACATAGTGTTGCCAGTACATGTATTGATGGTGCGATGTTTCAAGTAAGATATAACATAAGGGCAAAAATAACACTTAGCCACTTACTTGTATATTGGGAGCAGGAGTACTGTTTGTACAATGTCATTTTTCTAAACAGTTTATATATGCGACATCTGTTTCATTTTCTTTTGTCTACGATACACAATAAACTTTAATCCTCGCTAATAGTCAGACATTGTATTATTGTAATAACTCTTTTTTTTTCGTTTTCGTTTAAATCAGGATTGATGTTTAATATTCTTAACAGGGACAAATTACATAGATTTGGGAAGCTTATTGTTCCATATTTGAAATGGTCTTTAAATTTATGTTTATGATTTTGTGCCTTCAATATATTGAAAAAAGTTTGCTTTTGTAATTGGAAACTGTCTCCCTTATTGCAGAATAAATTGATGATACTTACTTAAATTGTGTTCTTATCCTTTTCTGCCGTAATATCTAGGCCACAATGATAGATTTCATCATAAAATATATTTAAATTATACTTTCTTTATTCATTTAGGCGCTACGAGAAATTAAGCTGGTAATATTTAAAATAAGGATTAAATTAAAGTATGAGTTTCTCTTCTTCGTGTGCATTAACGCGTCCTTTATTATTTAGTTGATGAATTAGTGTTTTTATCTTTCAGAATATATTTAAAGAAAAAGGAATATCGTAAATTATTAAGGACTATAAAACAAGTTTACAAGCATTTACTGTATCGGTTATTGAGTCTTCTAAATATTAATTGCCAGTTTTAGGAAGTCACGTATGATACACCTACGGAACTTTATATTGTCTTTGCTTTAACTGAGTTTCGGTTGCAAATTGTTGCAAATTTAACAAAACAATTTGACGAACAATCAAGACTTCGATCTTCCAATTAACTCAGAGCGTAAATGTAGAATCGTGAGATACATTTACTGCCTAATGACATTCTCCTCCAATTATGCGTACTTGTCTGGCTTACTTGGTCGTATATATGCAAATTCATGGCCGATGAATATTTGTTTTACATCTTCTGTCGTGGTTGCTACTTTAAGGAATGTTGTTTATAGACAACAGCACGGAAATCTGCCAGAAAAGAGCAGTACAACAGTCATAAAATGCCATTCAACTCGGAATTGTGAAGCTGCTAGCAATATGTTAAGTTGAAGTATAGGAAAAATTACATTAAAAACAGGCAAATCTGATTGTGTACACATGCAGGACAGTCTTGCGTCAATTAAGATTTAAATATCTGTGGTAATGTTTATAGGACATTTTCTTATTTTTCTATTTATATTCAATGTACAGAATCGTCGCATGAGATTTATAATTACTTGTTTGGCTGGTTTGAATTATTTGTATATTCAGTCCTCTCTTTTAAAACATTATAACGTTGGCGCTTGCAAATTTGCATGAGAAATTAAGTATTACTATAGGTGCATTTCCTATATCTATATTGACAAGTCACCTTTAAAATAAAGCTGTTCACCCGATAGTATACATACCTGATAATGCCATTCATATCGGCCGAACCATATCAAGTACCGGCAGTAATTGATTATTGCCATTCTGGCAATAAGTAGGTACCTTTCGCGGTGCTTTTGATCTTATGGAATCATTTATCGCATGTTTTCTTTTATTTACATTATTATTATTATTATTATTATTATTATTATTATTATTATTATTATTATTATTATTATTATTATTATTATTATTATTATTATTATTATATACAGGGCGAAACGGGGAATGAAGCTATGTTATCAGTTCGAATGTAGAAGAAAGTGTTGTCAAATTTAATTGATGAGTGTATTGTATGAGCATAGCTTTCACATTTGCGGCATACATCTTGTATTTGTTGTATCAGCTAGGATATATATATAGTAAGATAGACCATCTAAATTTACATCGAAACAAAAACACCCTGAGACAATTATCATTCTTCGTATTGTGGTGTTGCAGGATTACTATTCTCATTAAAGTTACGGAAACAAGTGTAATCGTTCGGTTAGAGTTGTCATGTTTGAATAATAATGTAAACACATTAGATGTGTCCTCTGTTTCTACCAAAGCGAAATAGGATATATTGAAATAACGGAATACATTAAAACTGATATCATACATCAAGAATATATTCATACATGTATATTGTTCCTTCTTTGATTGAAACCTTTCAAGGTGGCTATTCATACGTTGTTTATTCTTCGATTCGGTCGAAACCTTTTAAGGTAGATATAGTGAAAACAGCACAGTATAAATATATGCAGTTATATAAGATATACATAATTCTACTCAATGCTGCATATGTAAATAATAAGTAAACTGCATACGATCGCCTACACATTGACTCTAATTTAACCGCGATCGTTTTGAGTTCTAATTTTTTTTTTTTTTTTTTTGAGTATTTCAATATTGCTCCCTATGCAACATCTCGATACTCGAACAGACCCTTTGTGATTAATGTACCCATTTTGCCTCTTCCCATTGAGACTGTAAGGAGCTTCCATAGGGATAAAATCAATCATCCAACAAAAATAGTCTGGAGAAAGAATTATATGTAATATATCGAGTGTCACTGTTTATTGCTCTTAATTCATCTGCTTATCATTTCTTTTATTATTCATTATCGAATATTCACTATAATACTTATAAAAGTAAAAAGGAATATTAAAATGAAAAATTGTTTTATAATGTATATCCCTTTATTGTAAATTAAAAAGTATTTAATTAGTAAGCATCAAGTTTACACCTTAAATTAGTTGTGCTTCAAAAATGTGGTTGCATTAGGAAATAAACACAATATGTGTGAATATAAAAAAGCTGAAGAAATCAAATTTTAACTGATAACAAATAACAACATATACGAAGAAACCAACAACATTTCCTACACATATGCCGCGTTTTCAATAGTATCGAAAATTAGTTTAACATTATAATTATAATTAGACCTCGTTTTAAGATACAACTACAGTTTTTGTTCTATTGTCAACACACACACACACACACACACACACACACACACACACACACACACACACACACACACACACACACACGCACAAACATACACACACACACACACAAACACACACACACACACACACACATTTGTACAATGTTATCTCATTTTTACGACTTGCTAAACTATTTAACATTTTATAGAGTCATTGATAAGATAACATTGTCGATCCGCAATGTGAAAGTTACTACATTTGCGCGAGATTTTTCTACCGGTTATGGCTTTTAGAAGAACATAATAGCACGCAGACCGATCAATAAGAAATTTCCTAACGTATAAAAGGAGATCAATCAAGATGTGCCGGACGACAACACGCACACCAATTCTGGTGTTATTTCTGTGATAATAAAGATAACAGAACAAATGTTATGTGAAAAAGGCATAGCAAACAGCAAAAGCCAGTAATATAAGCTGATCTTGAAGACAACGCTGCTGTCTTCTGTCTTAAATGAAGAGTTTAGGCGTTTATAGTTTATTTGTCAGGCCTTCTTTATTTTAACCATAGATGTGCTGTAGCAGAATAACTAGAAACTGAAAATCTAAATATATATTCATATGTGGCACATTTAGGTAGGTGTAGTGACCCGAGTGTTATCTTGTCTTTAAGACAAATGAATGAAATGATTAAATTACACACACCCAGAGAGAGAGAGAGGGGGGGAGAGGGAGAGAGAGAAAGATAGAGAGATCTGGAGAGAGTGGGAGACAGAGGAGAGAAAGGTAGATAGATAGATAGAGAGAGAGAGAGAGAGAGAGAGAGAGAGAGAGAGAGAGGAGGGAGAGAGAGAGAGAGAGAGAGAGAGAGAGAGAGAGAACAACAACAAACAACAACAATCAAAATTCATTTGATACTTTAAAAAAAAAAACAGGGTTAAAATATTTGTGTCTCAGTAAAGGAAACTGTTCATCCTATCTGATTTATTGACGTGGAGCGAAATGAACATCAGATACTTATCGCATGCAAAGATAAACCCCCAATATGCATATCTCTGACACGCTCATGTACAAGCGAGCTGTCTTATCACACAAACTGGATCGTGTAAACAGAAATCCTATTAACCTCATCAAGTCGGCAACTTCCAGCGATTTCTTTCAGCGCAAGACAGGCGGTGTATAACATATCGGAAGAAAATGTTTAACGGCATCCAACTTGCGTTGATGTTTATTAATTTAATGCTGCACCTGTCGCACCTGTTGTTTGTTTCTAGTTATGTGGAAGTGACAAAAATCGATTATTAAATAACTTTCGAAAATTAGAGAGTTTATTATTTCTTTGGTGAGTTCTAATTTTTTAATTATCGTTGATCGCCCATGTGGCGAATTAAAAACGTTATAATTGATCATTTATTACTAAACCTCCGCCGATGCAAATATGACAGAATTATTTATCCCCGACTATTACAGATCTTTTCCAAAGAAAGCTAGTGTCACTTTGAATCATACTATGATTAGAGTTCCTTTTAAAGAATTTACTTATATTCAAAAAAGTGCTCACATTTGCTAGAAAATGATATATAGTGTTGCTGAACACCCGTTAAGCTACATATTACTTACTTAAAGAATATCGTACCAAAATACAATGTCAAGCACAGACTTGTATTACACTTTTCACCTCAATTGCTTATTTTGATTTTTCATTCATGTTCTGAAAAAGGCTTTTAATTGGATTTTCTAAATAATTTTTGCTGCGTGATTTTTTCAACAAAAAATATGGAAAAGGGAAATAATTTTGATGCCGCATATATTTTAGAAAAAAAAAATCATACATTTTGTCATTTAAGAGGTGATTCATTTTACCTTGTATTTCCTCATTCAGGTATTAGTTTGAAGTCATTTTGCAAGATTGTCCGATTATAGAGACAATAATATTTATTGATAAACATAATTCTCTTTACATTTGTAATTGTACCATAAAATAATGAACCTTGTTGTCATTACACGCTTCCGGTGGGAATATTTTAGTCTTAGTTGAACAAATGATTTGCTGTCAGAATGTTAGAACATTGATTGGAAAGGACAAGAACTAACAGATAAACATAACGCAAAAACTTTTACTGTACACATAATTGTGTTTAAACAGCACCTGCAACCTTAATCATTTTAGTATCATCAATGTAAGATTACTCTAATTTATGTACACATTTGGCGCTATGTTTCCATACACAATAGGCGGACGACCTGCAATCACTTAGCCGTTAAAAGCCTAACAAGAACAATTACAACTAGCAAACATCACCCTACATCGTGGAGTTGTAAAAACGATAAACTGGTCAAATAACGTAGTAACAATATATAAACATTACCCTACATCGTGGAGTTGTATAAACGATATACTGGTTAAATAATGTAGTTTCAGTATATAAACATAACCCTACATTGTTGAGTTGTATAAACGATATACTGGTTAAATAATGTAGTTTCAGTATATAAACATCACCCTACATCGTGGAGTTGTATAAACGATATACTGGTTAAATAATGTAGTTTCAGTATATAAACATGACCCTACATTGTTGAGTTGTATAAACGATATACTGGTCGAATAACGAAGTTTCAATGTATAAACATCCTACATTGTGGAGTTGTATAAACGATATACTGGTCGAATAACGAAGTTTCAATGTATAAATATCCTACATTGTGGAGTTGTATAAACGATATACTTGTCGAATAATGTAGTTCCAATATATAAACATCCTACATTGTGGAGCTGTATAAACGATATACTGGTCGAATAATGTAGTTCCAATATATAAACATCCTACATTGTGGAGCTGTATACCCGATATACTGGTCGAATAACGAAGTTCCAATATATAAACATCCTACATTGTGGAGTTGTATATACGATATACTTGTCAAATGATGCGCGCTTGTGTTCAACACAGCTTTCTGTCTTTTTATAAGTCTTTAAGCGGCATATATTAATCTAATAAAACATGTACAGGTAAGATACCTGTACCATATAATAATGGACCTTGTTGATACAGATACAGGTAAGATACCTGTCCCATATAATAATGGACCTTGTTGATACAGATACAGGTAAGATACCTGTACCATAAAATAATGGACCTTGTTGATACAGATACAGGTAAGATACCTGTACCATATAATAATGGACCTTGTTGAAACACATACAGGTAAGATACCTGTACCATATAATAATGGACCTTGTTGATACAGATAAAGGTAAGGTACCTGTACCATATAATAATGGACCTTGTTGATACAGATACAGGTAAGGTACCTGTACCATATAATAATGGACCTTGTTGATACAGATACAGGTAAGATACCCGTACCATATAATAATGGACCTTGTTGATACAGATACAGGTAAGATACCTGTACCATATAATAATGGACCTTGTTGATACAGATACAGGTAAGGTACCTGTACCATATAATAATGGACCTTATTGATACAGATACAGGTAAGATACCTGTACCATATAATAATGGACCTTGTTGATACAGATACAGGTAAGATACCTGTACCATATAATAATGGACCTTATTGATACAGATACAGGTAAGATACCTGTACCATGTAATAATGGACCTTGTTAATACAGATACAGGTAAGATACCTGTACCATATAATAATGGACCTTGTTGATACAGATACAGGTAAGATACCTGTACCATATAATAATGGACCTTATTGATACAGATACAGGTAAGATACCTGTACCATATAATAATGGACCATATTGATACAGATACAGGTAAGATACCTGTACCATATATTAATGGACCTTGTTGATACAGATACAGGTAAGATACCTGTACGATATTATAATGGACCTTATTGATACAGATACAGGTAAGATACCTGTACCATATAATAATGTACCTTGTTGATACAGATACAGGTAAGATACCTGTACCATATAATAATGGACCTTGTTGATGCAGATACAGGTAAGATACCTGTACTATATAATAATGGACCTTGTTGATACAGATACAGGTAAGATACCTGTACCATATAATAATGGACCTTGTTGATACAGATACAGGTAAGATACCTGTACCATATAATAATGGACCTTATTGATACAGATACAGGTAAGATACCTGTACCATATAATAATGGACCTTATTGATACAAATACAGGTAAGATACCTGTACCATATAATAATGGACCTTGTTGATACAGATACAGGTAAGATACCTGTACCATATAATAATGGACCTTGTTGATACAGATACAGGTAAGATACCTGTACCATATAATAATGGACCTTGTTGATACAGATACAGGTAAGGTACCTGTACCATATAATAATGGACCTTGTTGATACAGATACAGGTAAGATACCTGTACCATATAATAATGGACCTTATTGATACAGATACAGGTAAGATACCTGTATCATATAATAATGGACCTTGTTGATACAGATACATGTAGGATACCTGTCCCATATAATAATGGACCTTGTTGATACAGATACAGGTAAGATACCTGTCCCATATAATAATGGACCTTGTTGATACAGATACAGGTAAGATACCTGTACCATATAATAATGGACCTTATTGATACAGATACAGGTAAGATACATGTACCATATAATAATGGACCTTGTTGATACAGATACAGGTAAGATACATGTACCATATAATAATGGATCTTGTTGATACAGATACAGGTAAGATACCTGTACCATATAATAATGGACCTTATTGATACAGATACAGGTAAGATACCTGTACCATATAATAATGGATATTGTTGATACAGATACAGGTAGGATACCTGTACCATGTAATAATGGACCTTGTTGATACAGATACAGGTAAGATACCTGTACCATATAATAATGGACCTTATTGATACAGATACAGGTAAGATACCTGTACCATATAATAATGGACCTTATTGATACAGATACAGGTAAGATACCTGTACCATATAATAATGGACCTTGTTGATACAGATACAGGTACGATACATGTACCATATAATAATGGACCTTATTGATACAGATACAGGTAAGATACCTGTACCATATAATAATGGACCTTGTTGATACAGATACAGGTAAGATACCTGTATCATATAATAATGGACCTTATTGATACAGATACAGGTAAGATACCTGTACCATATAATAATGGACCTTATTGATACAGATACAGGTAAGATACCTGTACCATATAATAATGGACCTTCTTGATACAGATACAGGTAAGATACCTGTACCATATAATAATGGACCTTATTGATACAGATACAGGTAAGATACCTGTACCATATAATAATGGACCTTATTGATACAGATACAGGTAAGATACCTGTACCATATAATAATGGACCTTGTTGATACAGATTCAGCTAAGAAAAAAGTGGTGTGTATTTTTTGATAAAATTCTAAATATTGTGAAAGGCACAAACATATAAACCTACACGATTTCTGGACAATGTCTTTAATGTATTGAAATATCAAAGTTCAATATGAAAGTAAATGAATGAATTATCAATTCCATGAAAATAGACAGGTTGATAAAGTTTCAAGGACAATCCTGTTGTTTCAGAACAAAGAACTTCAATCCATTAAAGATGAAATATTACAGACAGCAATAATAGGAAACATCGTTATGAAAGGGTTTTATAAGAATTTATTGTTATTAATATCAATATTTTAATTTCAATACCGTATTTGTTGCTCTTCGTGGAAATGCTTTAGAAGATATTTTTTAAACTCCATTATATTTCATACTTTTTACTGTGTGCAGATAGGACGTTGGCTGTTGTTTTAGTTTGGTTATAATTCAAAATCTTGTAACTAAGTGCCGTTGCTATAAATACATGTTGATCAACTACAACTATGTTTCTTGAAGTTAAAGTGATAAAACACAATACAGTAGCTAAGAATAGTATCTGTACAAAATACTACATATTATACTTGGTACTTAGTCCTACTAGCATAAAAAATATTGTCGATACAAGCAAACATTGTAAACAAAAATACTGACCAACTCCTGCAACCCAGAGTAATCAAAAATGGTAGTGATATAGCTCCCTTACTAACGCTCAACCAAATATAAAGGTAGTTCCTAAGTACACACCGTAACAAAAATACTGTTGGTTTGACGAAAAACACAATATGCAAAAGCAAACAAGAAATATTAAAAGTGTATTATTAAAACTGACCAAATTAGACTGAAACCCCGACAAAATCGTTTAAATTGTTAGTTTAACATTTGTATTAAATGTATAAACTAAAACATATACACTATAAAACTTCGTGGCGCAGTATGTTGTGAATTAAAACTGCCATTCAAGCAACACTATTTTTTTATCTTTGCTTCTATTACATTTTCGACGTAGCCTTCAGTCTCTCTGTTTTATAACCGTCAATCGTCAACACTATACTGACAAAAACCATGTGCTCCCTTCTGGCGTTTTGTTTCTTGATTCAAAAAGTTTAATTCATTTACAATACACAATTTTGTGCAGTTCTTCTTATCGAAATAATACCTCTATCTCTTCTAAACACGATGTGGACATAATTTTTCAATGACGTCACTACTTTCGTCTTAACTTGTCAAAGGAAACGTCGGCTCTTTGACATTTTTTATTCACAAAGATCTGTTTTCTTTTCATTGCATGCGTTTGTTAAACCCATAAGGTAGTGCGAGCTCTGTAAAACCAGTTTAAGCAGCCCAGTGTGTCTATATTGCCGACTGACCATTCCAAAATGGTAACTGTCGGGTTTACTCTATTAAATGACTCATCACAGAATTGTTCTTTTACATTTGTTTGCAATTTGAATACCTTTGTCCTGTGTCTTTTCAAATTTTGGTATATGATGCAATGCTCATAGGACGTTGTCATGTATTCTTATTCTAATGCATTTCTCCAACATTTCTTTTACAACAGGTAAGTGCATGCCAAACAATGTGCCTAAGATTGCCTATTCTTAAATCAGTAACGCACCTGTTGGCCTACAAATATTTTTTATATTCCACAAAAGATCATATCATTACGAAGGTGTAGCTTATCAAAATTGCTGTTTTCGTATAAAGTACTAAAATGTGAAGAATTAAAAAAAAAGACAAAAAACATTATTTACACATCAAGCGGTTTCAAGTGTAATGCAACTTTGATGTTTGCTGCTTTTAACTGAACAAGTATCCGGTACTGTTTTTGTCAAGAAAGTGTATATCTAAACCTCAAGTCGACGGGTTCGTAAAAGGCAACTTATCGTCAACACTAATAACACTTGACCTTGAGCAAAGCACGTAGTTTGTGACGGTATATCCAATATAACGACGAATCCTTAGGAGCAATAAATAAAAACAAGGCGTGTGTATACGCATTTGGCGAACCTGCGGTGCTTGCGTCCTGGCTGCAAAGATGATATGCAACACATACTAGATATTGCACCAAACACTGACCACTTGTCGTCCAGAATGAAGATACTCTCTGCATTATAAGTAACGATCACACTTTTCATAATCCATCTTTGTTGTTTTGAAGACAAATTAATTTATACAGAAAACGTTTGTATCGTATACAAGTGTATGTACACTGTAATTTGTGTTTTTAAAAGTTCATTACCGACACGTCATCGAATAACTGCTGTCTGGGAAAAATAGATATATACATTTTATTTTGTTTGCTTGTTTGATGTTGTTGTTATTGATAATAATAGAGAATGCTGGCTCATCATGAAAACAAAACAACATGCTACAATGATGACTGACAGTTATATTTAAAAAACACGAATCTCTCGTTAAGTGTGCTTATAAAATGTAAAAATACAGGCCTAAACATTAACGATTATCGAAAACAGCTATTTAAAAACACATTTCCAGAACAGTCTTATATTTTTCCCGTCGTTCTGAAAAGGTTTCACCTATACATTTCAGTACGCACATTCCATCGTTTAACAGAAAACCAAACTTTACAGTGTATATAAAATTGGTATTATATTCAATTTTATTCTAAATATATGGGGACAATTAAATTTAAATTTAATGTAAACTTGTTTCTGCGCATTAGTAGCAAATTAACATGAATTTGATATGTAAAACACCTGTTGTGGCACTTTTTAATTGTCAGCTGAATTTATTGAAATGATTTCTTCTTATTTCAATGTATTTAGGATTAATCTGTTTTATTTAAACCAAAACGATGCGGTTAGTATAACGATGTAAATAAACTTGTGAGGATATTTTGACATTGTTGTTTTATACGCTACCAAATAGCTTAAAACTGAATGCCGAATATGGAGATCATGTCTGGTTAACGGGCCGCATTTTATGTTAATAACGTCTGACAAATGTTGCGACTCTATTTACTCCCTGACTTGTACAAATGTACAAAATCGCTTAATCCGATATCATCTAAACAATGCTTTTAAGAACACTATTTGTGTTTGTAAAATTAGCCGATTGGTGCTGTTGTGAGCTATTAACACAATACAAGACGAACAACATACCATCTACTGTGTACATATTTTGCTTAAATCGTCCTTGTCGCAGTATATTAAAATTGATAGAGCCCTAACTTCAAATTTTCTAAAGGTTTTTTATAGACATTCTCAATAAAATATCCCATCAAACTGATGCACCTTACAGAAAACAACTGCATCGGGAACTGTTCATGGGCTGCTGCATTTGGTTCTGTGGTTCTCTTCATAGGGACAGTCCTGACTATCACGATCTGTCAAACCCAATACAACCGCACGAATACATGTACTGCAATAATAGTTCTAGTGTATTGTCAGAATAATGTTTTATAATGTAGAAGATTATTTTTACAGATTAATGCCTTATAGATCTGGAACATAATTATTACAATGAATACATCAAAGCAACGGCAATTCTTTGTTGTGGATCATTAGTGTATTGGATGAATATGAGAACAATTTCAGATTATTATTAGAGCAGACTGTCCTTTATGACTGGTCGATCTTGCGTTATTCGTTTGCGTCTTGTGTTACTTACTGCTTATATGTAAGCACATACCTATCCGTGCACGCACACCCTCTACCTTCCCACGCGCACACACACATGCACACACACGCACACACAACACGCACACAATACACTTGTTTTGCCATGTTCTAGATGAACACTTTGTTATGCAATGTACAATCATTTTCGGAAACTCTATATACAATTTCACTATTAGAGACATCCCAGTACGAGTATAATAAAATTAAAAGAATTGTTAACAACCGAAAGTTATGGTTTACTGAATAATTTAACTATATTTATACTTAAGAGTATCAAACTTATGTCAGCTAGACTAAATATTTTTTATGAAATATGTTAATAAGTAAATTACACAATGCTTTAATGAGGAAATGGTAAGAACATTATCTTCTTAGATATAGAATACTTAACTGTGTTTTAAATGGATGCAAATGATTGAATTATTGTTATTCTGCTATATTATGCTTCATATTGTAAATTAAACTAATATTATTAATTAATACACATTAACTAACTCTTCCATTGACTTGAACTGTTTGAAAATTATTTCTTCAAATCTTGTACTCATTGGGTAAATGGCCTTTTGTAATGAATAAACTATACTACTCTATACTTTTTCATTAAGCCTAATAGAAACATAAAACATTGAGAGAAAACATGTGGTTTATAAAACTTTATCTCACAAAATCAATGACAACCAACCTAGTGTATTAAGAGCTATAATCGCGATAAATTCATTTCTTATCACGGCTGGTGGAGATGTCTTACTACACTTGTCTTGGCTGCAATACAGATACATGAAGCAGGAGCTGTTGGCAAGGATGGATCCAGGATGGGGGGGGGGGGGCGGGGGGTATCGGGGATGGACACCCACCCACACCAACCAGATGAAAGAGTAGAGTTGGGAAAACACATACATGTAAGCTTAACAAATACTAAGCTTTTAAAGTAACTTTTGTTACCCCCAACCCCCAACCCGACCAAAATGTTCTGGATCCGCCTCTGATGGTTGGTCGTCGTATCAGCTTCCATAATCACACACTCAATATTAATTATGCTGTCTATAGAGTACCGAATGACGACTGTCTCTGCATTAAAAGAAAAGAAACAATTAGGGTGTCATGGAGACACTATAAAATCGAAAGCACAGAAGGTAAGTATACATTAAGTTTACATTAAGAGATTTAAAAATAATGAAAACAACATGTCTCTGGTTCTTAGGGCTTTGCGGGTATTTATTCGACTTAGCTGCGAAAATATAGTTGCACTATTTTGAGAGAAAAGGAAAACAGAGGGAAAATAAAATGTTAAAAGATTAAGTTCTCTTTTCAAATAATACATTTTATTTTAGTGCTGTCGTTTGTCTTAGTTAGAATGATTTGTTATAGACAATTAAATGCCGTAGGCTAAGTAAAAGCTGCTTCATATTCTAAACACTTCATCTGGTTGTCTGGTTTTCGTACAGATCAATCTGCAACTTTTCGGATTGTCATCTAATTGGCTTATCAAACGTGAAACATCGAACACATTGCAGAAATTTACCAAAATACGAAATTTGTTTAGCGATTTCAAACAATATGCCGCCAATAAATCGGACATAAAATTGGTTTTTGCGTTTGGCATTATCTAAATGGATGGTAGAACCGTATTTTAGCAATAAAGTTTTATTTTATTTTTTATTTTATTCTCAACTATTCTAATCTTTTGTTCGTCACTATGTATTATTTTTATATACTTGGCAAAATTATATTATTGTGGCAATATTTTTGTCCACAAAACGTCTTATGTATTTTCTATCTCGACAAGAGCCTTATATGTCTGTCTGTCTGTCTGTCCGTCTGTCCGTCTGTCCGTCTGTCCGTCCGTCTGTCTGTATGCCTTCTGTTTGTCTGTCTGTCTGTCTGTCTGTCTGTCTGTCTGTCTGTCTGTCTGTCTGTCTGTCTGTCTGTCTGTCTATCTATCTCTCTATCTATCTATCTATCTATCTATCTATCTATCTATTTTTATCTGTCTGTCTGTCTGTCTGTCTGTCTGTCTGTCTATCTATCTATCTATCTATCTATCTATCTATCTATCTCTGTGTCTCTCTGTGTCTCTCTGTGTCTCTCTCTCTGTCTCTCTCTATCTCTCTGTCTCTCTCTGTCTCTCTGTCTCTGTCTCTCTCCGTCTGTCTGGCTCTCTCTCTCTCTCTCTCTCTCTCTCTCTCTCTCTCTCTATATATATATATATATATGTGTGTGTGTGTGTGTGTGTGTGTGTGTTTGCGTGTGTGTGTGTGTGTGTGTGTGTGTGTGTGTGTGTGTGTGTGTGTGTGTGTGTGTGTGTGTGTGTGTGTGTGTGTGTGTGTGTGTGTGTGTGTGTGTGTGTGTGTGTGTGTGTGTGTGTGTATGTATATCTGTCTGTCTGTCTGTCCTGTTAATTTGAATGACAGTTTTTGTTTGCTTATTGCTGTTTTTGTTGTTGTTGTTTTGTTGAATTTTCTTTTGTGTGTTGTTTTGTTTATGGCGTAGCATTCAGAGTTGGTCGGAAGGTGAATTCCAGCCGACAAATGAACAGATAAGTCACGGAAAGAAACTTGCTATAAGCAATTCTTGTTTTCTTGCTTAAATACGAAGTTACACATAAATATTGTATTCAATTTAAACCTTACATCAAGGAAAATTCTCCCTAGAGAGAATCATTTATGGCCAAGTATTTATATAGATATTTAGCTGTTAAAACAATATTTCTTTGGAAATGGCATATTAATGCCAATATCGGCTTATTACATTCTCTGTTATGGACTGTTTATTCTATGTATATTAGCTAAGTGGTATTATAAAGAAATATCTTTATTGATACAAAGATATATTCTGTTACAATAATTTGTGTTATTGACTTTTTTCGCAATCGAGTTTTAAAGCTGTTGCTAATCTATTAATATGTGAAGTTGCTTAACACGTTACATGTGTTGTAACTCTTAATTGTTACTTGCACAATGCCAAAATCGAACAAAATCGCCATCATTGTAAGATATAATATATTTTTCTTGCTGATGATAAGCTTTTATTTCTGGTGGTGATTAAAAAGTACAAGAACCATAACTTCTTTTGCAAAAAAGAAAAGTAATTCTTCTACAACAGTATCAATGGTTTATGCAGACTGTTCTTCTAAACACTCCTTACGTATTTTACTAACAAACTATAATTTAATTTAAACATAATTAATTGAACACAAAAGGGTAAATATCGCAGACGATCAGTCAATATTATGTGTGTATGTTTAATGGTATCTTTTCAATCTGATTTATTTTATTATTACGTGTATTTAAATATATATATAACAACATGGAAATAAACTAACATGCGTGCTTGTTGAGCACACTGACTACTTCTTACGTGTTGTTTTTTCACTGCGGTTACCTTCTAGTGACCACAATCTGAGACAGTCACGAGTAATCTGTCTTCCTTATTCAGCATTTGGGTCATCAGGACAATCTCTTCCTGGACTGACCGCATATTTCGAGCTTACGGTGCATTATTTGAGATGTCAAGTGTCATAGTGGCATTTTGAAAACAGACAGACGATTCGATTATGCACGCGTTGGCTCCCATTTTCATTTGCACATATATGGGATAGCCGGAAATAAGCTACAGTTCAAGCAGTAGATTGGTAAAAACATTCTTAGAAAATAACGTACTTGAAACTGTTAAAGAACACGACTTTCGAGTCATGACTTGAAAAATCCAGTCTTCGGATTCAAGTAAATTCTTGTTCTTAAGACCAAGACTGGTGAATACGGATGTAAATGAGTTTTAGCTATTCATATTAACCATTGTAGTATATTACAAAATAGATATATTACTTGAAATATATAAAGACCATTTACGTATTTTGTTTGTTTGATGTATATGATAAAATAATGTTTTGTCATGTGTGTGTATATATATATATATATGATTTAATCGTTAAACATGCCATGCTTATAATCACCCTTCTATTGATATGTCCCCGCAAACTTCATTCCGGTGTACTAGTTGCATGCAAGTCAGTCTTACTTTGTTATCTACATACACAAGTACATAACTGCCGTTGTAAAGATAAAGGAAATTGCGAAATTGCAATCATACAGTTGCTGGCTATTTAAATTAAATGTCAAAACCGATCGAAATTCTTCTCTGTTTGAACAAGTTTATGTCCAACAGAATCAGTCAGGATATCAGTGTGCTTGAACGCAACATGACATGGTAAAAGTCGTCTCTGTCGGAGAAATAATAATACACATCGCTTTGGTATTTGTCGCTTAACGAATATGATACAAACTGGACATTTTAAAGTTTTAGTCAAAATATCTTTAAAAACGTAATGCTATTACAATTATAAAAGTTAACATAGCCTACACTAGAAAACAATCCACATCTTTATTATCTTTCTGAATATAATTTCTGAAAACTAAACAAACTTTCGATTAATGTGTTTTGTGTTAGCAAAGGGACAATACAACTTCGTACATGTACATCATTTGGAATGCATTTTTTTTTCACACAGTTCAACGCCGCCGTATTTATTGTTTATTCCAGTGACAGTTAATGCGTCTTCGAATGACGCCGTCTGACCGGTTTACAGCGTATCAATCACACGCTGCGTGCGGTTCCAAGTAGCGTAACGAAATACAAGATCTCTGATAGCGCATCAGAGTCCGAAGCGATATCCTCCAGCTAGTAATGAAATCGTCTTGTTGCCATTAGGAGCTGTCGCTGATACATGCACCGCCAATGATGTGAGTGGTGTAAAATACTGGTATTCAACAGGCGAAGGAAAATGAGATCTTTCTTTGATGAAACACGAGCAGAATTTCGCTGTTCATGAGGTGGTGTTGTGGCTGTATAGACAATGGCGTTTCCATTGGGAAACAATAAAATACTACGATATTGGATAGTGAGTGCTATAGTACTTGGAGTTGTCATACATCGAGGTAAGTCTTTATAACTAGAAGTCATATTACTACAATCAAGTTATTCTCAAAAACCAAAATCAATATCGATCAGACATATCCTGGTAACTTAGTGAAGACGAATTGCTGTAGCGACTCGATGGCATATAGAGCGTTTCTTGTCGAAATAACGCTTAAATCTTATCACAACATGCTGTTTTGCAATTCATAATCATTCAAATACGTGTTGCTCTATCTATATTAAAATGTATTTTACTTATTCATGTATGCAAGACGCCTAAATAGGGCAATAACTGACACAAATCTTACAAAAAAGGCAAGCAAGTCAACTCACATCAAGGGTATATAGAAATATTAATCATGTTCAATGAATACAGTTGCACGCACCCTTTCTCGCTAATGCGATGTTTAAATCATGGATTTCATATAAAAATGTCAAAATAAATGATTAAAATAACATGGAAACTGTACAGATTTAACTGAAAAATTAATTATAATAATAACATATATTTTAACCAAGTGTTAAACGTTTTATCTTTAATAAACATATTATTTTGGATGCTGCCTGCTGCAACCCCACCCCCGCCACACACACACTTTGCTTTAAGTTCTTACATACCTTAAGTAACAATTTCACCATGCTTAGGGATCCGTTCATCACATTTTAGGCTTCCTGAAATAGTTCAATTACTGTTCTTACTAAACAGATTTAGTAAAGACTGAAAATGCTGAACACATAATATCTTAAACAACATAAACATAAATCTTAAAGACATAAGAGCTGTATTCACGATCGATATCGTATTTCTTTGCCGTCTTTCTCAGTCATAGATAGACAGGCATAGATAGTCGTTTAATAATTAAATAAATCCCTAATTGTATTATATAATTTGTCGTTGACTATTTCGTACAGGATTTTAATATATATTTTAAATAGTCTCTTAACAACATGTATATGTATACTGGAACCCTGTAAAACACTAACGACAAACGGTTAGAGAGACTACAGGTGCAATCTTAATATGACCACAGGTGCTGAAAATGTCAATAAAGTTTTATAGCCATGACAACAGTAATCACAGTTTTACTCATAGATTGCCCGCAGAACAAAGCCTATAAATGAATCAGATGTAAAAGTGTATGATGTCGTTTTTATGTATTTTAGCATATATGGTGGTCTTATTAATGATTTTTTAGACTATAGTCATATCTGCAAGAGTTCAAAGGTTTGCAAATATCAGAAGTTTTATTTATTTTTATTCATTTTAGTATAGAAATTTAGCTTTAAACCATCTAAAACCGGATCTGGTACCGCAATCGATAAAACGTCGGCTCTAGGTACGTGAGGCCCCGGGTTCTATCCCGGGCCGCGACATACCAAAGTCGTTAAAAATGGTATTGGTATAGCTCCCTTGCTAACGTTCACGCAAATATAAGGATAGTTCTACGACGGGTTGACCCGGTGTCAGGATAAAAGTATTGGGTGTGGTATCACGCCAGGTGTTCAGGGCATGCTGTACACAGTGAAGGCAGCACTATATCTGCTTCAAGTGGACACCGTCTCCAGATAACTGAAATACTGTTGATGAGACGATAAACCCAATAAACAAACAATTAACTAATTATTCTAACACTAAGACATGAGATGAAGGATTATTTATAAATTGTTCTGATTTTTAAATGTGTACTGCAATGTTCCGGAATCATTAGTACTGTTGATATAATACCAAAGCCGGTTTGGTTATCATTCGACGGCTCACCGTAATTGATACTAATCTAGCTGGATAATTAATTTCCATCTATACGTCTGGCATTTATCGTATTGATCGGTCATCGCGCAACCTCTTGTACAAGTTACCACTGGTGTAGTAATATGGGGATGGTTGTTATGTTTTATATACTGGCCAATGGTGTAGTACTATGGGGATGGATGTTATGTTATATATATACTGGCCACTGGTGTAGTACTATGGGGTTGGTTGTTATGTTATATATACTGCCACTGGTGTAGTATTATGAGGACGGTTATTATGTTTTATATACTGGCCAATGGTGTAGTACTATGGGGTTGGTTGTTATGTTATATATTCTGCCACTGGTGTAGTACTATGGGGATGGTTATTATGTTATATATACTGGCCAATGGTGTAGTACTATGGGGATGGTTATTATGTTATATATACTGCCACTGGTGTAGTACTATGGGGATGGTTGTTATGTTATATATACTGGCCAATGGTGTAGTACTATGGGGATGGTTATTATGTTATATATACTGCCAATGGTGTAGTATTATGGGGATGGTTGTTATGTTATATATACTGGCCAATGGTGCAGTACTATGGGGATGGTTATTATGTTGTATATACTGCCGCTAGTGTAGTACTATGGGGTTGGTTGTTATGTTATATATTCTGCCGCTGGTGTAGTACTATGGGGATGGTTATTATGTTATATATACTGGCCAATGGTGCAGTACTATGGGGATGGTTGTTATGTTATATATTCTGCCACTGGTGTAGTACTATGGGGAAGGTTATTATGTTATATATACTGCCACTGGTGTAGAACTATGGGGTTGGTTGTTATGTTATATATACTGGCCAATGGTGTAGTACTATGGGGATGGATGTTATGTTATATATATACTGGCCACTGGTGTAGTACTATGTGGCTGGTTGTTATGTTATATATACTGCCACTGGTGTAGTACTATGGGGAAGGTTATTATGTTATATATACTGCCACTGGTGTAGTACTATGGGGATGGTTATTATGTTATATAAACTGGCCAATGGTGTGGTACTATGGGGATGGTTATTATGTTATATATACTGCCACTGGTGTAGTACTATGGGGATGGTTATTATGTTATATATACTGCCGCTGGTGTAGTATTATGGGGATGGTTATTATGTTATATATACTGTCGCTGGTGTAGTACTATGGGGATGGTTATTATGTTATATATACTGCCACTGGTGTAGTACTATGGGGATGGTTGTTATGTTATATATACTGCCGTTGTTGTAGTACTATGGGGATGGTTATTATGTTATATATACTGCCACTGGTGTAGTACTATGGGGATGGTTATTATGTTATATATACTGGCCAATGGTGTAGTACTATGGGGATGGTTGTTATGTTATATATACTGCCACTGGTGTAGTACTATGGGGATGGTTATTATGTTTTTATTATTGCCGCTGGTGTAGTACTATGGGGATGGTTATTATGTTATATATACTGCCACTGGTGTAGTACTATGGGGATGGTTATTTTGTTATATATATTGCCACTGGTGTAGTACTATGGGGATGGTTATTATGTTATATATACTGCCACTGGTGTAGTACTATGGGGATGGTTATTATGTTATATATACTGCCACTGGTGTAGTACTATGGGGATGGTTATTATGTTATATATACTGGCCAATGGTGTAGTACTATGGGGATGGTTATTATGTTATATATACTGCCGCTGGTGTAGTACTATGGGTATGGTTATTATGTTATATATACTGGCCAATGGTGAAGTACTATGGGTATGGTTGTTATGTTATATATACTGCCAATGGTGTAGTACTATGGGGATGGTTATTAATGTATATATACTGCCACTGGTGTAGTACTATGGGGATGGTTATTATGTTATATATACTGCCACTGGTGTAGTACTATGGGGATGGTTATTATGTTATATATACTGGCCAATAGTGTAGTACTATGGGGATGGTTGTTATGTTATATATATACTGGCCACTGGTGTAGTACTATGGGGATGGTTGTTATGTTATATAAACTGGCCAATGGTGTAGTACTATGGGGATGGATGTTATGTTATATATATACTGGCCACTGGTGTAGTACTATGGGGATGGTTGTTATGTTATATATATATACTGGCCAATGGTGTAGTACTATGGGGATGGATGTTATGTTATATATATACTGGCCACTGGTGTAGTACTATGGGGATGGTTGTTATGTTATATATACTGCCACTGGTGTAGTACTATGGGGATGGTTATTATGTTTTATATACTGCCGCTGGTGTAGTACTATGGGGATCGTTATTATGTTATATATACTGCCACTGGTGTAGTACTATGGGGATGGTTATTATGTTATATATACTGCCGCTGGTGTAGTACTATGGGGATGGTTATTATGTTATATATACTGCCGCTGGTGTAGTACTATGGGGATGGTTATTATCTTATATATACTGCCACTGGTGTAGTACTATGGGGATGGTTATTATGTTATATATACTGGCCAATGGTGTAGTACTATGGGGATGGTTGTTATGTTATATGTACTGCCACTGGTGTAGTACTATGGGGAAGGTTATTATGTTATATATACTGCCACTGGTGTAGAACTATGGGGATGGTTGTTATGTTATATATATTGGCCAATGGTGTAGTACTATGGGGATGGATGTTATGTTATATATATACTGGCCACTGGTGTAGTACAATGGGGTTGGTTGTTATGCTATATATACTGCCACTGGTGTAGTTCTATGGGGAAGGTTATTATGTTATATATACTGCCACTGGTGTAGTACTATGGGGATGGTTATTATGTTATATATACTGCCACTGGTGTAGTACTATGGGGATGGTTATTATGTTATATATACTGCCACTGGTGTAGTACTATGGGGATGGTTATTATGTTATATATACTGCCACTGGTGTAGTACTATGGGGATGGTTATTATGTTATATATACTGCCACTGGTGTAGAACTATGGGGATGGTTATTATGTTATATATACTGCCACTGGTGTAGTACTATGGGGATGGTTGTTATGTTATATATATACTGGCCAATGGTGTAGTACTATGGGGATGGATGTTATGTTATATATATACTGGCCACTGGTGTAGTACTATGGGGATGGTTGTTATGTTATATATACTGCCACTGGTGTAGTACTATGGGGATGGTTATTATGTTTTATATACTGCCGCTGGTGTAGTACTATGGGGATGGTTATTATGTTTTATATACTGCCGCTGGTGTAGTACTATGGGGATGGTTATTATGTTATATATACTGCCGCTGGTGTAGTACTATGGGGATGGTTATTATGTTATATATACTGCCACTGGTGTAGTACTATGGGGATGGTTATTATGTTATATATACTGGCCAATGGTGTAGTACTATGGGGAAGGTTATTATGTTATATATACTGCCACTGGTGTAGAACTATGGGGTTGGTTGTTATGTAATATATTCTGCCACTGGTGTAGTACTGTGGGGATGGTTATTATGTTATATATACTGCCACTGGTGTAGTACTATGGGGATGGTTATTATGTTATATATACTGCCACTGGTGTAGTACTATGGGGATGGTTATTATGTTATATATACTGCCACTGGTGTAGTACTATGGGGATGGTTATTATGTTATATATACTGCCACTGGTGTAGTACTATGGGGATGGTTATTATGTTATATGTACTGCCACTGGTGTAGTACTATGGGGAAGGTTATTATGTTATATATACTGCCACTGGTGTAGAACTATGGGGATGGTTGTTATGTTATATATACTGGCCAATGGTGTAGTACTATGGGGATGGATGTTATGTTATATATATACTGGCCACTGGTGTAGTACAATGGGGTTGGTTGTTATGCTATATATACTGCCACTGGTGTAGTACTATGGGGATGGTTATTATGTTATATATACTGCCACTGGTGTAGTACTATGGGGATGGTTATTATGTTATATATACTGGCCGCTGGTGTAGTACTATGGGGATGGTTATTATGTTATATATACTGCCGCTGGTGTAGTACTATGGGGATGGTTATTATGTTATATATACTGCCACTGGTGTAGTACTATGGGGATGGTTATTATGTTATATATACTGGCCAATGGTGTAGTACTATGGGGATGGTTGTTATGTTATATATACTGCCACTGGTGTAGTACTATGGGGATGGTTATTATGTTTTATATACTGCCGCTGGTGTAGTACTATGGGGATGCTTATTATGTTATATATACTGCGACTGGTGTAGTACTATGGGGATGGTTGTTATGTTATATATTCTGCCACTGGTGTAGTACTATGGGGATGGTTGTTATGTTATATATACTGCCACTGGTGTAGTACTATGGGGATGGTTATTATGTTATATATACTGCCACTGGTGTAGTACTATGGGGATGGTTGTTATGTTATATATACTGCCACTTGTGTAGTACTATGGGGATGGTTGTTATGTTATATATACTAGCCAATGGTGTAGTACTATGGGGATGGTTGTTATGTTATATATACTGCCACTGGTGTAGTACTATGGGGATGGTTGTTATGTTATATATACTGCCACTGGTGTAGTATTATGGGGATGGTTATTATGTTATATATACTGCCGCTGGTGTAGTACTATGGGGATGGTTGTTATGTTATATATACTGGCCAATGGTGTAGTACTATGGGGATGGTTATTATGTTATATATACTGCCGCTGGTGTAGTACTATGGGGATGGTTATTATGTTATATATACTGCCGCTTGTGTAGTACTATGGGGTTGGTTGTTATGTTATATATACTGCCGCTGGTGTAGTACTATGGGGTTGGTTGTTATGTTATATATGCTACCACTGGTGTAGTACTATGAGGATGGTTGTTATGTTATATATGCTACCGCTGGTGTAGTACTATGGGGATGGTTGTTATGTTATATATACTGCC